>JAOTOM010005145.1:920000-1055000 GCA_034440615.1 Ashinkailepas kermadecensis | reverse complement strand
TATAATATATTGTATTTATTATGCTACATTATCTTAGTCCAGGTTAGGTTAGGTTATTTTATTTTTCTATGATTTGTCAATTCATGTGTATTTTTAAATTCTTGATTGAAGTGGTAAAGTCAGCAGACAAACCACATCCAGCCATGCAAAGCAGTGTAAGCTTGGCTTCACTGTGTACCAGTTGCACTGCAGGATCTCACATTACTAAGCTTTCTTTTGAGGACAATCAAGCAAGTTCAGAATTTTCCAACAACACTGTGTTGTTCCCAGCAAAGTTATTTGCCCAAATTGTTCCAATGTCTGCTAGTATTTGTTTTTGGAGGAATTCCACTGGCACAAGATTCATAATTTCATTCTCAAAGCATTGAAGCTTTATAAGCTGCAGTGTGAGTGCAGTGCTGGTCAGTCCTACATCATGAAGGTACACATGGACAAGCTACAGCCCAGGAACATCCCATTAAGGTATGCAAATGCTTGCAGTGTTAACTCATAAAATACAGTGAATATTGTAGCACATTTCCTCTGTACCGTACCTATGGCATCATCAATTGTAGATCCCTGTTGACTTATGAGTAATCATTTGCAGATAAAATGAGTGGTTGCATCATCTTAACCACATTAAAAAGCATAGTATTAAAAAACAATAGTTAGCTTGATCTGCAAATTTACTAGGATTTGTTTTAAGTCAGAAAAAAATAAAGGTATTATTGTATTAAAAGGGTTTTTTTATTCTTCTTCAGAATACCAAGTTTATGAAGGTGACTAAGATGATGGGACCACTTATTTCCTGTGCAAATGAGAACAAAAATTGTTGAGAATTTTACAACTTAAAGAACCTAACCAAACCAAACCCATTTGTTTGATCAATCAATCAATCAATCAATCCTTGTATTGGTACCAAGAGTCACTCAGTATCAAATGTCAAAAACGCTAAAAAAAAGGGGGTGGGACAGGAGGCTACTAAAACATTAAAAACACATGCATACAATACTCAAACATTCCCACGTACAGCTCTTTTCAGCACCTCCTTCAGCTTAAACTTAAAAGCCCGTCGCATATTCTCGGCCCTAACTTCCTCAGGGAGACTGTTCCAAAGAACTGCAGCACGGTACATGAAAGAGCGTTGCGCAAAAGAAGTTTTCAGGCGTGGGCGCTCTACTGAAAACGGTGTTGATCGCGTAGATCGAGAGCTGACATCACTTCTCAATGTCACAAGATCACGCAGGGTTTCAGGTGCTCCCGAGTGATGCACTGCAAGATGAACTAGTGAGCAATCCCTAATGTCGACAAAGCGTTGTAAGCTAGGCCAGCCTAACCGCTCAATAACATGCGATATATGACCATAGCGAGAGGTCCTAGTTATGATCCTAGCCGCCCTCATTATGACTTTTTGGATTCGCACGCGCTCGGTGTCACATGCTGCAGACCAGATTGAGCAACAGTACATTACATGGGGGAAAACCAGTGCAAGCACTAACTTCGACAGCGTTTCTTCAGTAAGAGAACGTACATGCTTGGCTAGAGGAAAGATAATGCGGTTACATTTCTTAGCAATATCGCCAATTTGTTCACTCCATGTTAACGATTCGTCCATGGTCACACCCAGGTTTTTGATAGATGAGACACGTGAAATATCCGATCCAAGAACAGAGAGGCTGATGCTAGGCAGCCGCGCGATCATCTGGCGAGAACCAAAAATCACAAATTGCGTTTTAGATGGGTTGAGCTTGAGAAGATTTACACGGTACCACCAGCACATAGTTTCCAAGCACGATTCGAGACGGCGTTTGGCATACATTATGTCCTCCAATTTCGATGACAACATCGCCTGTGTGTCATCAGCGTAAGCAACGACTTTAAAGACATCACCTATGTGTGAGAGAAGATCATTTGTGTACAACAAAAACAGAATTGGACCACACAAACTTCCTTGTGGAACACCACAGGATACGTTGCATACAAGTCTTCCGGGCCGAACTACCTGTCTGCGATTTGAAAGGTAAGATCTAAACCAAGAGCTGTCGATGCCGTACCACTCTAATTTGGTCAAGAGTCGGCTATGAGACACGCAATCGAAGGCACTAGACAAATCTACTGATGCGAGCAGACAAACGCGGCGCCTTTCGATGCAATTTGTGACATAAGCTACTACATCAGCAAGGGCAGTTTCAGTAGAGTGAAGTGGTCGATAGGCATGTTGCGAGTTGTTAAGACAATTTCGGTGGAGATACGCAGTGAGCTGGTTGACTACTATCTTCTCGCACAGTTTTGACATGTTACTCAAGATCGAGATGGGCCTATAACACTTGGGATCGTCAGGGCAGCCTTTCTTGAAGATTGGTACGATTTCAGCCAACTTCCACAGTTCCGGAAAAGTACATGACGATAAACTAAAGTTGATTATGTGCAAAATATGTACACACACCGAAGGAAACAACATATTGAGCAATTTCAGGGACACATTGTCGTTACCACGAGCACTGGTAGGATTTAAATCACGCAGGGCATGAGGGAGTTCGGGAAGAGTGGCGGGCTTCAGCTTGAATGCTGAGCTAACAACGCGCGGAGGGCGAGGTTGATGCGCTGTATTTGGGCCTAAATCCCCTAAAGAATGCAAAGCAGCAGCCACGCGCTTGCCAGTTGAAGAAAAATTCCGGTTTTGGTCGTCAGCGAACAACTCCTTCTCCTGGTTGGAACGTGATGGTTCAGTTGATGGTGGAGTTGTCTTCTTCTGAAAGAGATGACGTCGAACGTGCGGCCAGACGTTGCCATTTTCTTCCAAAGTCCGATCGAAGAAACGGCTTTTGGCGACCACGAGCTCAGTGGAGGTCTGTTGATTTAGCTCATGGTAGAGTTGCCAATCCTCGTCACTCCCGGATCGGTCCGCTTGGCTGTGTTTTGCTTTATGGAGGCAAATGCATGTAAACACTTTTCTTGTTACCACCTTCGAGATGTGATACTGATGAGATTGTCTATGGTAGCACAATGGGTATGAGGGGAGGAGTTTGTAATTGTTGAGTGTTATGCAATAGGAAGTGAGTCTCTTATTAAGTCTAAACGCTTTATAACTGTATATAGGGTGTACCTAGCAGTGGATTCAGCACCTTCCTTCGGGATGTGATACTGATGAGATTGTCTATGGTAGCACAATGGGAGTGTGTTATGCAATAGCAAGTGAATTGGTGCTAGATAGGCTGCAATATATAGCTTCCTAGGAACTTGAGGTAAGGGATTGATTGGGGTGAGAGTATGTACATTTCTAGTACCTTTTCAAGATAGGCTTAACCCAGATGGGCCCCTGTGGCTCTTATTAAGCCTTAACACTTTATGACTTTATGACCTTAAAGCACAGCAATACCAGTCTCCAAAAAAAATTAACTTTTTTTTATGGATTTTGTATTCTTCAAAAGCAGCTTAGGTTAGGTTAGGTTAGGCTGGGTTAGGTTTCTTTTTTAATTGAGAATTTTCACAAAATAAATTGCCTAACATTTTCTAATTTTGTATTTTTATTAGTTTTTCTCCACAGGTAGGTTAGGCTGGGTTGCATTTTTAAACATTTCTTTTTATGCTATGTTACCTAACTCAGCCTCTTTTTGGCATTATTTTGCTCACAACCTAAAAAGTAAGTACTTGCATAGAAAATAAGTGTCCAATCATCTTAGTCACCTTCATAAGCATGTTATTCCAAATAAAATCACAAAAAAACACCTTTTAAGACAAATTCACCAGAATAATTTTTTGGGTTGAATTCTATAAATGTCCTATTTTTAATGAATCAGACTAGGTTAGGTTTTCTAATTGGAAAATATCTTGGGACAATGAAATGTTTGAAAATTGGGTAATCTTTACCTTTCGGCCAACACATACTGCCAAGGTTAGTGATTTGTAAAGAGTTGCCTATACAATGTCGCATATATTTCATGACGTCATGGCTGAAAAATTTGCTTCGGAGGATTCTGGTTTTCTGGTTAGGTTAGCTTAGGTTAGATTATATTATGATATGATACATTTTGTATATTATGCTACATTATCTTAGTCTAGGTTAGGTGGTAATCTTTACAGACACCTGACTCCTGTGATGTCACTTCCCTGACTCCTGTGATGTCACTGTTCCCCAATGTACATCTCTTTACAAATCACTAACCTTGGCAGTATGTGTCGGCCGAAAGGTAAAGATTACCGAAAATTGCCCATAAAAAAATACATGAAAGGCTATATTCCAATGTACAATTTCTTTATTTTGTGCAATATTTTTACACCATCACCCAAATCCAAGCCAATTTTTTTGGTGTTATTTGGGCCTGCCAACCGAAAAACATTCATTTCCAGAGTAGGTACCCAAATGAGGTACCCAAATTTGCATCATGTTAACCAAATTCATAAACATTGCATTGGGAAAAGAAATTCCAAGAATAAAACAAAAATATTAAATTGCAAATTTACAGTTTGTTCATGCCAATGGCCCTAGAACCCAGAGGCGAGATGAAAAAGGTATCCGGTAAAAAAAAATCCCATTTTACCGGTAGGTACCGATCTTCCCTTTACAGACTCGACCTGCATGGGCCCGTGGCTCTTATTAAGTCTGAACACTGTATGACTATGAATTCGGACTGAATCTTATACCTTGTCAATATAAAATGGATGAATGTACCGAGAGCATTCGTTGATCACCTACGATCTATTATATACCCATGATACCAGATGAAAGAACCACGGTTGGAAAGAACTACCGCCCATCCGATCTGAAGTGTATGCGCAAACACAAACCTGGCGCATATACAGAGATAGGTCTCTGAGATAACGCTGGAACAATATTATGTGACATCATGATGGACAGCATGTCCAACAAAACATCGAATAATGTGAAGAATGTCATCACTGAGCGGCAGATTCAGGAATTCGGCGCAGGACCATGGAGGCAAGGGTGTTGTTTCGCGTACCTTTGGAGGGGTATGTGTCCCCATGTTCAATTTGTCCCTCGAATATTGAATTAGCTCCCGCCTCCAATATCAAATGAAGATAGGCATGCAGCAAAAAACATAGAACTAAGGGTTGCGATTGGAGGGTAGCGCGGATGGTCCTGCCGAGGGTTTCGACGTTGGTTCATCGATGGTCCAATCTTTAACCTCAATCAGCGGCTAACTATCGGAATATATGATGTTTTAAGACATACAAGGTCATATATCAATGGCCATCTGGCAAACGACGATCGACTGGTCAAAGTCGCGGCCAGATAGCTATCATTTGAACTAGAGATGAGTGCGGTTACCGCTTGGTAGTGTGGGCTGGAAGTTAGAGTTGTCGTAGTTTATGCAATCAGTTGTTCTTTTTTCGTGAGTTTTCCATACGTTCAGTAGCATACAATATTTCCTATGTGAAACAGATATCATCATTGTAACTACTATTCGTTTCTATCTTCCACTTAACATTAATATTATCAAGAGCAAAATCCGCTGCAAAACCATGGATCAGACCAAGGATCAGACATACCTATCCATTTATATCGTAGTATGCATACATCATCTATGTCATCCATGTATATATCATTCAAGGTAAACCACCTAGGGAGAAACGGAACATGTTGGTTTCTCACATAAAATAGTAAAACATTATAATAGAAACTATATGAAATTAGAATTAAGTTGAATATACAATATTAGTTAATAAGCCGAATACTTGACATATGTACTATAAACAACGGGAAATGTCAGAAATAAGCTAGTTTACTTAATTTCATGCTAGACAACAACTTTTATACCATCTGTGAAATTCATATACCAGATATGCCAAGCATTAGCAAATTGCCGCTGCAAAACCGTCTGTTGTGTACTGGGAATGTTTAATATTATGCAAGGCCATATTATGCTGGATATCTGTCTGAGTAGGCGTAGGTAGGAGTGGTATGACTGGCGAGGTTTATCACCTAGTTAAGGCTTGATTCATGGTAAGTTGATGTGGTTAATGCCATAGCGCCGTTCCTGCACTTCGCAGGTGTCTAGGTAGGTAGTGATCAAACTACATTCAGTTGTATAATTATATTAAGCACACAAACTGAATGCTCCTGGATTTAACCTGGAATCACACCGAAAGCATAGTCAGTATAATGCAGGACTAGGTTAATGCACGTGTAGATCACGTCAGTCCCGACATCCTCCCCAGTTTTCTACTTGAAAACTCTAATACGAACTGGGCACCTCTACGCCTGACGCATGGACCAGATCCAGGAGCATGATCAAACGATATTCAGTTGTATAATTATCTTAAGCACACAAACTGAATGCTCCTGGATTTAACCTGGAATCACACCGAAAGCATACAGTCGGTATAACGCAGGACTAGGTTAATGCACGTGTAGATCAGGTCAGTCCCGACAGGTAGGTCGGTACCCAACCTAGGGGAAAAGGTGGGTTTCTGAACACTTAAGACATGCAACAAATAGCTCTGCTGCTGATTCTGTATGGCCAAACCAGTGATTGTACTGTGTTTACTGAACACAAAAATGAACTAGCTGTCCATATGCAAACAGTTCCTTTTCATGAAAATACTCTAACCACTTGCAAAGAGCAACTTTAAAAGATATAATTATTTTGTGGTGATGTGTCATATTCTGAACATGAAGATGCTGTTCAGGATTACTTCACTGTAGCTGTAGTAGTACAAGCTATTAGTAGCCACTAAACAAATACTGGTGTAACTAATTGAAAAACAAAACATCAAAGGTCACTTCACTGTGGTTTTCGTAACCCACCCCATCTTTCTGGTCATATCCTCACACCCAGTCTTGGGTGGTTGATACAAGCCCCCCTCTCACCTGGTTCTCTTACCTGGTTGGCTCCCCATGTACTCAAGCATCACTCACCCAGAGATGAGTTCCGTGCCCGATGAGGGGAGCCCGTATCTGCAGGTACACCAGTCCCCTAGATTAAAGAACATATGGTTATCTGATAGTCAGGGCAAGACACAGGAACTGGAAAGTGTACCTTAAGCAGAATTTGTATGCTTAGAGTAGCCACTACATCTGCTAATATTTTGTTGTCAGTCAAGATTTCTGAAAAAGAGAATATAGAGATTGAATATAGAGATTGAATACAGAGATTAAATACAGAGATTGAATACAGAGATTGAATGTAGAGATATATAGATATCTCTATATTCTGAGTATAGAGAAGTATAGCTACTCTTCAAGTTTGATTAGTATATTATCATGGTTAATCTATTCAGTATATTCATATAACAATGTGCAGAGATTTGAGTGCAATGCAGCTTTAAATGCACCCAGGTCCATTAAGGCTACAACATCATCAGGCAATGAGTTCCAAGTGGCACAGCATCTGAGGCTAAAAAATATCTTCCTACAATCCACTGATGCATGCCTGTGAGCCAATTTCAGTGAGTGTCCATGTGTGTTCACCAATGGTGCCAGCACAAACATGTCAGGGATCTTAATGGCAGAATGGCCATGAAAAATATTCCAACATTTTATAATGTCTGCTCGAATCAGTCTACCTTGCACCGAGTACAGACCTAGTTTCTGTAATCTGGCACCATAATCCAGACCTTCCATCCCCTCTATGTTTTGTGTCCACCTTCTCTGTACTGATTCTAGTTGCCTTAAATCACCTATGTAACCTGTATTCCAAACACACGATGCAAACTCCAAAAGAGGCCTGACATGAGTAATGTACAGGGTTTTCATAAATTCAGGAGAATGACATAAAGTAGAACTTAGTAGGTTGCTGGCCAGACTTCCAGCTTTCTGTACTATCTGACCCTCTAATCTCCAAACTAACAGTTACACAAAAACGAAAGAGGTGTCATCGGAAAGTGCTCGATGAGTTGGGTCAGACACCACCCCCAAAATTGTATCCCCCCAAAAGTGACATCACTAGGGGCAGTGTTAAAATAGTGATTTCTTGTTAGGTGTGAGATGTCGAAACGAGTACAGCAAGATTTGCCATGGAAATAATGCTGTTTAAAATACTTTGGTCCTGAAAAATTTGAGACACTTGTGTACATATAACTAGTGTTTTGCGTGTTTTGATAGGTACCTAATTTGGGGATACCGATATCAGCAATAACAATACAAATGTATATGCTATAAACTGATGTTGCATAACAAAGCACATCATAGGTAATCCCATTACCTGGAATTGCGCTACTGGGTGTTGCGCTGGAATTGCGCTACTGTAAACATGCTACTTATAAATGGGACACTGTTAGAAACAAGGCATAAAGACTAAACAAACATACACCAAGAAGCACGATGTCGATACTTCTTTGGGAAGGATGTCAATTCGGTGTTCAATAAGTGGCATATTCCCACCCTATTTCATGAATAATTTATCACTGCTTGGGGGCCTAGGTTTTAATGACTTGCATCATGTTTTTGGCTCTGGGGAGTTCATTTTGGGGGAGATTTGAAAAAAATATTTTGAATGAGAAAAGGAAGGTGAAATCAACAAGGGCCATATTTTTTTTTTGCCCAACAAAAAATCACAATTTTATTTTTGTTAAATTTCAAAATTTTGAGCTATGGTTCAGGGATTAATCTTTAATTTTAATTTGTATAATGGGTAGAGCAGACCAAAAAAATGTTGTTCAAAGTCAACTTGCTCTCTTAAAAAATGCTTATTTTAGCCAGAATCTGATTTTAGCTCTAATGGGTAAATATGCCAAACTAATAAGTAATCACAAACAGAAAAAATAAAAATTGATCTGGTGCATTATGTTTCGTCCCTAAAGATAATCAAACACTGAAAGTTTCATTAAAATATCTTTATCTGTTAAGTGTGAAGACTGGTTGAACTTTTCTGGAGGCAACCTCACTTGACCTTGACTAACTTGTTGACCCTAGATGACCTGACCTGAAAATTTTGACAACATGCCAAATTTATGTGGGAAAAGGTATGCTAAATTTTGGCATGCTGCAGCTCACTTTCACAATCCACAAAAAACTTAGGTAGGGTGCCTACCCCCTCCCCCCCCCCTCCCCAAGATGGAGGGGGTTAAGCTAACTGCTCTTGGAAACTTAAAAATGGTGTCCGAGGACTTCTCTAGCTCTGAACACAAGTAATTGATAGAACTGTGATCAAACCTTCATATTTGTGTAGAGAAAAGTCCATTGTTTATGAATACTACATCTTTTTGCTATTTACCCCCTGAACATGACATGGGAGATTTCCAAAGGTAAGTGTTTGGGAAACAGAACATGTTCAGATACCCCCATGCTTCCTGTAGCTTAAAACAAGTGTTGGTGGGAGATTAAACTCAATTTACTCCCCTTCCACACCAACACTGGGAGTGGTATGGAATTCTGCCACACTTCAAGGGTTAAGTCTTTAAATGATTTCTCTTTGACATACTGAATGATGAGCTCTTTTGGAAATTAATTAAGCAGGCTTTATTTGACTACTAATACCTATAGCTTCTTTAAAAACTTACTTTTCAATTTCAACTATGACATAATAATCATGTTGGTGAGGTGTGATGATGTCATATGCATGGCACAGAGGCTTTGATTGGCAAAGCTACGAGGGGGGCCATATACCTTAATGAGATGGAATGCTGACCTGTGGTTCCAATCTTTTTCCAACCACAAGGTACAATTTGGTGAAACATGACACTTGCCACTGTTCCAGGTGGGCTCCATCAAGCAATGTTTCCTTGTAGTTGCCTGTCACAAACCCACACCTCTTCTCTCTTCTCTCAGTAATGTGAAATGTGTTGGAACACTCCCACTGATGTCTGTCTTCCTGAAACTGGTAGGCATTCACACAATTAGGGCATATCACTTTGATCAAAAAAACATGGTGGTAACTCGCACACACCAAAGCCATTCTTGCACTAATGAAAGGACTTGGAAGCCATACTGATAACTCCTGCTGTGTGCTGCCTCTGCTTTCCTCAATAATTTTAAGAAGCTCTATGAGAAATAATAATTACAGATGAAAACCTGACCTGACATAATCTAACGTAACCTGATAAAATATAATCTAAACTTTTATACACTAATATTACAATGTAAAAAATACAAGCAATATGTAAGTCCTGATGTCATCAGTATGTCTTGTCCCTACCTGCTCCATCTGCATGGCCTCATCAAGTTTCTGCCTGCATTCATGTCAGGTAATAAGTGTGAGCAATATATGTGGCAAAAAGGCAGAAACAAAGGATTTTTGATATGAAGAAGTGTTGCATCAACTGCATGGAGTGTTGAATTTCCCCTTAGTCATGTCAGAGTAGTGCCAGGTGAAGGATTTATAAATTATGGCAGAGGGAACAGCAGTGTGGCATGGATGGCATATTTTAGGAATAAGCACTATGATGAACCAAAGGGTAAGCATGAGCCCCAAAAACAAGTGGTCACATCTTCCAAATCAGGTTCATAAACATGATATTCTGAAATAAAATTCCAAAAATTCAAGAAACACCTTGAAGCACAAAAAGTACCAAAAATTTAGAGATAATTAAATATGGAGAATATTATTTTCCAACCTATGATGTCCGGATTTCTGGTTGCACATTCCACTGAATCTTGATGACTATCACATATTAGTTCATTCTGAAACAGTACCATTTAGCCTCAAAATGAGAAAAATGAGAAGATAATTTTCTTGATAGTGTTATGTTCTTGATGCAAAAAATGCATCGACAAACAATTTGTTCAACCCTGTATGTGGCAGCTGTGCATATACTGGTAAATTGGCAGTTTGAGGTAATTGTTCAATTCTTGGAATTTGTTTTTCCACTGCAATGTTCATGAATGTGGTTAGCATGACATGACCACTCATTCCTCTGCAAATGCATACTTTTCAGTTGGCAGACATAGCATCCAAAAAGTGGCTTCGAATTTGGTAATATAGCCTAAAGTTAATGCTCAAGTAACAACCTAAAATTGCCTAGCCAAACCTTCCATGTCAGAAAAAAAATATTGAAAAAAATGGAAATTTCCAATGAATGTTTTTCTCAAATATTCTGGCCTTAAAAAGACCGAGCCTAACTTAACCTAGCCCAAACCGTTTTTGAAAAAACAATTCCCCCCCAAAAAATATCTTTCAAGCTTAAAGGAAAAGCCTAACCTAACCAAACCTAACACATTGCTTGCTTTATGGAGGTAAAATGTGTAAAACTTGTCTCATGGATACATCAAGTGCAATAATACCAACATACTTAGGTGATACTGGCAACACTGGTAGATGTCACAAATATATAAATACTGGAATTACGGATCTGCACAACAATGGTTGAAAAAAAAGATCACCAGATGGTGATGAAGTACAGATTCTTGCTATGATGATTGGGAGAAGGAAGTGGTATTGTGCTTTAAGGTATTCATGAAACAAGTTCCATACACGTTTTACCTCCATAAAGCAAACAAAGAGGTTGGGTTAGGTTTTTATATTGTGGAAAATTTACCTCCTCTTATTGGAATTTGTTTTTCTTCAAAAGCAGGTTAGGCTTGGGTGATTTTTAGAGGGTTTTTTTAGAGAGAAGCACATGCGCAGAAACTTACCTGGCAACTTCTTTATTATTTCTTTTGGAAATCATGTATTAGCATGATATTTAGTATTCAAAGTATTACCACTTACTGTGGGGTAGAGCAGAAAATCACTTTCAGCAGTGACATCATGATGGACATCATGACATCATGAACATATATTTTGATAAGTTATGGCACAACCCTTTATCAAACAATAACCCTAAACTATAGCTATAATATATTCGAAATATTTCCATAATACTATATTGAAATATCTGAATTGAATATACATCCAGTGTACATCTGTATATTCCATTTAGTTTGAATATGTGGTATGCTAAATACATGTGCATCCATAATGAGGTTTGGCTAGGTCAAGAGAGGTTTGTTTTTTTTGGAAAATTTGAAGAAATTGTTTTAGCTGTCAAAACTGATGTTTTGAAATTGTTTAATATGTGCTGGCCTCTCACACAATGTGCACAAGAGAGGGGGGGGCGGATTCGGCTGCATAATCTACCCTAACCCTGAAAATTAATCAAAATGAAAAGTTCAAAATCAGAAGTTAAATAGTATATATATATATATATATATATATATATATATATATATATATATATATATGTATGTATATAATCTATGTATGTATGTATGTATGTATGTATGTATGTATGTATGCATGCATGCATGCATACCTGCATGCATGCATATATATATATATATATATATATATAATTATGCATGTCCCCTCCATGTGTGGACATATTTTATTACTAATAAATAGGAACAATATCTACCCTCCAAACGCAGATAGCTAATGGTTTGCTTTCTTTGACTGGGTTGACCATGATTTCCAGACACTTTTCTTGATTCGCCGTGACTCGGCACTTCACAGACATGATGCTGTGCTAGATCAGGGTGGGTATTTTAAGATAATGCTTCCAGCCATGCATTACTGTTGCATTGTTGAAAGCCTGTCCAGTTGGGTTCGTAGAAGTGAAAGATAAGCAATATTTTCTCCCTCCCGTGGTGGCTGTGAAAATGGATTTGCACCACTTCGTGCCAGATCTGGCACTTTCGTGTAACTACTTGATCTAATCGCCTGACCAGTCCTTGATTCTCAAGGGTCTGGGTCTTGGCCAGGCTACAACAGCTGACCAACACATCTTCTATTTCAGATATCTGCTGTGGACTAAGGTACCAAACTAGAGACTCCGTCGGTTTCGTCGTCATGAATATCATGGTCAAGAAGAAGAAGTACCGGTTCCAGGTGGAGCTGGAGGTAGAGGAACTAACGGCCGTACCGTTCGTAAGCGCCGTTCTCTTCTGCAAGGTCCACTTGCTTGACGGCGGCAGGTTCGAGGAATTGTCATCCAGGTCAGTCTTGGTGCGAGGAGCTCTTGTCTAGGCTAGTCTTGTTAACCCATGTAGTCAGCCGATCATTGTCCATACAGATGGCTGGGATTTTGGTATAACTACAAATGTGCTGCGAATGATGCATGGCCGAGATATCTTCGTAGGTGGTCGTCTGATATTGAAGGTTCACTGCACACACGGCGCTGAAGGGAACTTGTGCAATTTTCTCAAACACAGGGGATTAACGATACCTTTAACGATGATGGCGAATTCGGTCCGGACAAACGGTTTAACGATTTAGGTTGCAAGGTGTTGGAATGCCACAATTAGTTTCGGATACGGTGGAAGTGGAAGCGGCAGGTCGGTAGAACATCCTTGGGACATTGTTGGCATATGTGCTTTGAAGAACAATCTGCTTCAGCTGGAATTAGCCGTTATCTTGTGGAAATCGCTCTCATCTGCCGAATATGGTTGCATATATCAAGCTTACATGCGATTTGACATATTGTTCAATTAGCATCGGTGCGACGCTGTGCCAATATCTTTTTTCTCTCACAACCTTTCCGCCCGGTTTATGCCACACGCAACCGTTCGGCGTGGCACCTTCCATCGGAATGACATCAGCCATGCAGTAGCGCATGGCTTGACGGCATAACCACGT
Source organism: Ashinkailepas kermadecensis (assembly GCA_034440615.1). Taxonomy (NCBI): domain Eukaryota; kingdom Metazoa; phylum Arthropoda; class Thecostraca; family Neolepadidae; genus Ashinkailepas; species Ashinkailepas kermadecensis. The sequence continues at coordinate 1,041,507 of JAOTOM010005145.1, read as the reverse complement.
GGCCGGCCGCCGGCTGGCTGTCTCGTAGTCAGTGCCAGCTGGACCCGCTACTGGACCCGCTCTCGTAGTGCACCCGCTAGTGCGGGTGCACTAGCGAAATTCCGCCGTACCTTTTTCAAGCCAACTTTGTGACCAACTTGTACCATTTTTAGAAGAAAAAATACGTGCGTTGTTTAATGAGAAAATTGCGGTGAAAACTACTAGAAATATAGAGTAAAGGGTCGGGTCTGATTTTTTTCGCGCAGCAGTTGAGACTTGAAGCGTTGTAACAAGACGGCAATCAATGTTTCAAAAGTGTGATGTTTGAGTCTGGCCGGTCCGGATCGGTCAGAATAGCTTCGTCGTACATACACTAGAGTAGACTCTCTCGGGCGTCGCTCTCGCTGGTAATCAAGTTGCTTTCGGCCGCTATGTATTGCGGTAATGCAGTCCATTGTTGCGTCGTGTCAACTGTAATATACTCGGAACATGGCTGGGAATAGGCCTGAATACTACTCATCCAGAGCGTTACCGCCCCGGAAAACTATCCTCTCGTGTTTCCAACCAAAATGTTGAATGTAGCGAGTTGACCAGCGAGCAAATTCTGAGTGCACGAGAAAGACTTCGCGATATCAAAAACAGCGACAAAATTATCCCCTTCTGATTTGATGATACGATAATTATGCTTCCGAACCCCGAATTTGTAAACTATGATCCCAATCCTGTTTGGAAATGAAATGTTCACCAGAAATTGTGTATTTACGACATACAAGGTGTTACGACATACAAGCTCGGATGAAGCTACCGCATGGGAATCGTTCTGCTGGAAGCAGTCATAATTATATTAATTCAGGTTGACGCAGTCCGAAAAATCTAGCCGTCGACCATACTGTTCAGGAATACATAAGTATAAACAGAAACAGTTATGTGATTGTAAGTACATGAGGTTTTAAATTGTATTTCCTGGCAGAAAAAATAACGTAGCTCATTGCTTATCATAGCAGCAGATATACTTGCGATTCGCTGTGTAATTCGGTTAAATTTGCACTTATGTCACCCAGAAAAATGCAACAAAGCATGCGAAAATCGTCATGCCTGGGTCCCATCTCAGTCTCTTGTAAGTTGGTAACCCATTTTATGTGATGACTTTGTTGACTTCATTTACCCGGTGAATACTTTACTACGTCACGAACACATCCGTAGCGGCAGGTATGGAGTTTTGCATGGAGTTTTTCTTAAGCGTACGTAACAGCCACGCAGTGCTTAGCCCATATATTGGGCAGTGATGGGTGAAAGAGCACTGTAATGCAGGTCAGTATCAGATACATCAAGATATGAAAAGTCGTTTGCTAGCCTCATGTTTGAGTAGGGGTGTTCCTGTTTTTAAAACTATTTTTAATTGGTGCTGTCGATAAAAAACATCATATTTTCTAGCTGGCATCTTTAAAATAGTAATTCCAACCGCTGGTATAAAAGCCTCAATGTTTAAGATGAGCTTTTCGCCTTAAATTGGGTCCAGCTATGGACGCCGGATATGGTGTTAAACGGACATTGGCACTGTTTTGCTGAAGCTTTATTTGTATGTATCGCCTGCTTCTGAAGTTCTACAAAAGAAGAAAAATGGTCTCTTGCGGCCAGTGTCCGCACTCGTTGGATCCTGTACAGCGTAGAGTATTCGGAAATACTTGGTGCTTTTCTGGACGTCTTCTTTTTTTTGGGGCGGGGGGGGGGGGATGTTGTGGAATATTTCGAGATGGAGCTGTAGGAAAATATAACGCTGTGATCCCCTTTTATTAAGCTACTTTTACTGGCGAATATCCGCCAAGTTAATGTATGTCTGAAAGAGCGTGAGCATGGTGGAACTTGACAAAATAGTGGTGGAGGGGGCTAAGATGACCACAACTTAGTCAAGTTCCCATTGACCGAAAGCTGAGGATGAACACCATTGGTGGGCTGCAGCTCGCCAATGGAATCCAATCTCCATGAAACCAATGCAATGCATCAATTAAGTCAATTGTCAATCAATTGTCCACCAATCCAGCCCCAGAACGAATGGAGGGCTGTGCCGCTGATCTTAGATGCGTGTTTGCTTGCTGGTCCAGAGCTGTGCCGCTGCGTATGTCAGCGTGACAGGCACAATGACTGTCCGTGACGTGACAGGCACAATGACTGTGTCCGTGACGGGCACAGTGACTGTGTCCGTGACGTGACAGGCACAGTGACTGTGTCCGTGACGTGACGGGCACAGTGACTGTGTCCGTGACGTGACGGGCACAGTGACTGTCCGTGACGTGACAGGCACAATGACTGTCCGTGACGTGACAGGCACAATGACTGTGTCCGTGACGGGCACAGTGACTGTGTCCGTGACGTGACAGGCACAGTGACTGTGTCCGTGACGTGACGGGCACAGTGACTGTGTCCGTGACGTGACGGGCACAGTGACTGTCCGTGACGTGACCGGCACAGTGACTGTCCGTGACGTGACGGGCACAATGACTGTGTCCGTGACGTGACGGGCACAATGACTGTGTCCGTGACGTGACGGGCACAGTGACTGTCCGTGACGTGACAGGCACAATGACTGTGTCCGTGACGTGACGGGCACAGTGACTGTGTCCGTGACGTGACGGGCACAGTGACTGTGTCCGTGACGTGACGGGCACAATGACTGTGTCCGTGACGTGACGGGCACAGTGACTATCTCCGTGACGTGACGGGCACAGTGACTGTCTCCGTGACGTGACGGGCACAATGACTGTCCGTGACGTGACGGGCACAATGACTGTGTCCGTGACGTGACGGGCACAGTGACTGTGTCCGTGACGTGACAGGCACAATGACTGTGTCCGTGACGTGACGGGCACAGTGACTGTGTCCGTGACGTGACGGGTACAGTGACTGTGTCCGTGACGTGACGGGCACAGTGACTGTGTCCGTGACGTGACGGGCACAGTGACTGTGTCCGTGACGTGACGGGCACAATGACTGTGTCCGTGACGTGACAGGCACAGTGACTGTCTCCGTGACGTGACAGGCACAGTGACTGTCTCCGTGACGTGACAGGCACAGTGACTGTGTCCGTGACGTGACGGGCACAGTGACTGTCCGTGACGTGACGGGCACAATGACTGTGTCCGTGACGTGACAGGCACAGTGACTGTGTCCGTGACGTGACAGGCACAGTGACTGTGTCCGTGACGTGACAGGCACAGTGACTGTCCGTGACGTGACGGGCACAATGACTGTGTCCGTGACGTGACGGGCACAGTGACTGTCTCCGTGACGTGACGGGCACAATGACTGTGTCCGTGACATGACAGGCACAATGACTGTGTCCGTGACGTGACGGGCACAGTGACTGTGTTCGTGACGTGACAGGCACAATGACTGTGTCCGTGACGTGACAGGCACAATGACTGTGTCCGTGACGTGACGGGCACAATGACTGTGTCCGTGACGTGACAGGCACAATGACTGTGTCCGTGACGTGACAGGCACAATGACTGTGTCCGTGACGTGACGGGCACAATGACTGTGTCCGTGACGTGACGGGCACAGTGACTGTGTCCGTGACGTGACAGGCACAGTGACTGTCTCCGTGACGTGACAGGCATAGTGACTGTGTCCGTGACGTGACAGGCATAGTGACTGTCCATGACGTGAGAGGTGCCACCACTGCTGACAGTCGCCGTCGACAGGGAGGAGGTCCGCGACCACACCGTCAAATGGAACGCCAAGATGTCGTTCAGCGCCAAGATGTCGGCGCCCAGCAACACGGGCGTGCTGGATACCTGTCTGTGTCGGGTGTCCGTCAGAAAGGTGAGCCCGCCGCCTGTCGCGTCTGGCAACGGCACATTGGACCTCAATGTCAGTGGAATAGCTGCACGGCAACTGGTTGGTTGGTTATTGGTTTTACGACACGTCGACCGTTGAGTCATGTAGCGTCGCCAATCTCTCACGTCGATTGGTCGCGGGCGAAGAGTAGCGACAGGTGAGACTCGAACCCACAACATTTCGATCGTGAGACGAGCATCTTACCCCTAGACCACTCGTCCCCTGCACGGCAACTGAGAAATCCGGGACAAGGCTGTATTTTGGCTTGGGCATGTTCGATTCGTCATCCGCCACTGCAGTGATGGTTCCAAAGTGAACACACATTCATCGACTCTCTCGTTGAGGTTCGAATAACGTTCAAATGCAGGGAGACGAGCGCATGCAAACTGCTGTCGTTGGGTCCTAACGCCCCCGTTGTGGAAGGGACAGGTTTCCCAAATCTGATTTTCGAAATTTTTGGGACGAGTAGTCTAGGCGTAAGTTGCCCGTCTCACAATCGAAAGATTGTGGGTTCGAGTCTCACCTGTCGCTACTCTTCGCCCGCGGCTAATCGGCGTGAGAGATTGGCGACGCTACATGACTCACCGGTCGATGTGTCGTAAAACCAATAACCAACCAATCCTAACGCCCCAGCCATCAAGCGGTCAAATTCGTGGGAAGACACCCATACCCTTGCCGAAATGGACTGCATTTGGCATTAGGTTGGTCCCGTGGTGCGTGTGCTGGCCGTGCTGGAGCGGCCAGTGTCGGTTGGATGTGACGCGGCTGGCCAGGCTGGCCGCAGGTGCCGCCCACGCCCCACACGGCCGTCCCAGCCCAGTCGGCCGCCGCCGGCCGCCGTTAGTGACTCACCGCGCCGCATGACTGGCGCCCGCCAGCCAAATCGGACCAATTTTCAATTTCACGTGTGTGCGCCGGCGGTGACGTCGGCGGCCGGAAGATGTCAGCTGTCGCCTCCGGTGGGCCGGGAGGTTAGGCACAGCGTCTTCCAGCTGCTTTGTGTGCCGTGGTGACGCGGTAGAGGGCGGGTGGCGCTTCGCGTGCCGTGCTGGCGTAGAAGGGAGGCGGGTGGCGCTTCGTGTGTCGTGCTGGCGCAGAAGGGAGGCAGGTGGCGCTTCGTGTGTCGTGCTGGCACAGAAGGGAGGCGGGTGGCGCTTCGTGTGTCGTGCTGGCACAGAAGGGAGGCGGGTGGCGCTTCGTGTGCCGTGCTGGCGCAGAAGGGAAGCGGGTGGCGCATCGTGTGCCGTGCTGGCGCAGAAGGGAGGCGGGTGGCGCTTTGTGTGCCGTGCTGGCGCGGTGGAGGGGGCGGGGGCGAATGGCGCTTCGTGTGCCGTGCTAGCGCGGTGGAGGAGGCGGGGGCGGGTGGCGCTTCGTGTGCCGTGCTGGCGCAGTAGGGAGGCGGGTGGCGACAGTAGTACAGTTGGGTAGATATCTATGGGCGAAACCGGAGCCAGACTGAATTTTCGCTCGGATCTTACCGCTACATGCTGCACAGCGGTGCTATTCAAGCTTTTCGGTAGCAATTGTGACTGGCATTGGCGCCCAAAGTGGACTATTTGGCGCTCAAACCAGACTTATGGCGCCGTACCTGAACATTTGCCCTCAGGGCAAAATCCACAGATTTGGTACATATGTTGGCGTCCAAAGTGGACCTAATTTTAATTGTGTTAAAAAAACGAGGTGAATGTTGTGTATGAGATCGAGGTAACTGTTGTGTATGAGATCGAGGTAACTGTTGTGTATGAGATCGAGGTAACTGTTGTGTATGAGATCGAGGTAAATGTTGTTTGTGAGATCAAACGCAGGGTCAAACGTCATGCTGATGGCATAAACATAATGCTCATCGACCGTGCACACAAAGGCGACTTTAACTGACATAATAAGACATTTTCTAATGGAAATCGTGCTGTATGAGTAAATTGGCGCCGGGCATGAACTTCCATGGATCATGCTGGCATGAAATCGAGATTTGGATTTTTTGCAAGTGCATCACTAAATGACGGCATTAAAAGCTGTAACTTTGGATAGATTATGCTGTATCGTAGAACACCACTTTACAATCATTGCAAATCCATTTGTTACTGAGTAGTTTGCTAGCACTGCAAATAAACTTTTCATTTCATAATCAACCTCAAAATCAGACTTAGGGTGATACACTCCCACCCCGTATTGCATGATACGTCAGGGTTAAAATAATGGGTTTTCGTTAGGTGTGAAATGTCGAAAAGAACACAGTAGGATGTTTAATTGTGACATGGAATTAGTGTCATTTGAAATTATTTTAACATCTTTCAGACTCAAATTTGAGCCACCGGTGTAGGTACTTATGGCTATGCCTTCATCATTCGTTTTGGGATTCATAATTTAGGAGAGCTATTTTCAGGACAGGGGAAATAAAACCTATGCTACAAACTGATATTGTAACTGCAATACTGTCAGTACAAACATACAAACAAACTGCCATATCACATTTTTGGTAATCCATTTACCTGAAATTGCGTTGCGAAATGTTCGTGTATCACCATTCCTTATCGAGAGCATGAACATGATACTTATAAACGGGACACTGATATAAAGGAGACACATACTTTATAAGCACGCATCAAGGAGCAGGATGTCGATACGTCTTGGAGAAGGATGTCGATTGAGTGTTGAGAAAGTGGTATATTCCACCATATTTCACAAATATTGTATCACTGTGATACGTTCCTGAGAAAACAAAAATGCACGGCAAGCACGGTAACTGTATGCAAAATGATACGTGAGTTGTCAGCATAAAACAATATGCATAGTTGCCCATTTATATTGCCTTAAATTTCCAGGAACAGAGCAAAAGCTGAATTGGACAACATACTCAGTCCTCTCAGGACGCCAAATAGTAGTTCTGCTACGGCGCTAAAGTGTCCAGCTACGCCGCCAAAATCTTCAGATTGCCCACTCCATCCAACTGCGGCGCCATGCTGAACTTCAACCAGTTCAAGTTTTTCTTCTAATTGCCATAAGTCTAAGCTCGCACCACTTGTAAAATGTCCCCAATATGCAAGCTAAGAAAAAAGTACGCTATGCCTTTACCCGATTTCGTGTAAAGTCATATTTCTTAAATACGGTTTCACGTAACGATGCCACCAGACGAATTGCTAACATTAGTCCGTATACGGCGCCAAAAGTCCATGAACAGCGCCATTCCGTTCCAGCATGCTATGTGTTGAGCTATACTTCTTGAGTGGTAGATATTCCATTTATCTTCCAAGTACGTTGCATTCAATGAAATAACTAAGCTTTTTGCTCCTTTTTCAGCAGAAAAATATGCATATATGTATCACATTGCCTCGAAAATATGTATATGAAAAAGCAATGCTTGTGTCTCCATACGGCGCCGAATTGTCCGGATACGGCGTCATTTGTGTTTAAAGGAAGACCTACGGCAAGCTGGTAGCCAGGCGTCGCCAGACCAAGCTGGTAGCCAGGCGTCGCCAGGCCAAGCTGGTAGCCAGGCCAAGCTGGTAGCCAGGCGTCGCCAGGCCAAGCTGGTAGCCAGGCCAAGCTGGTAGCCAGGCGTCGGCATGCTTCGCGCGCCGACGACTGGCATTTTTTTCATCAATTTTTCGTCCTGCCCGCTTTACAAATATCCTGGCTGCGCCACTGGTGGGTCTCACCCATATCATGAATACCCTCCCGATTAAACCATGTCTGAAAGTAGCAGAGAACAGAAAGAAGCAATTGTGTTCATGGAGATGAGTAATCAAATTTTTACCAAACCTAATAATATTCATGCTTTCATTTATATATATATATATATATATATATAGGAAAAGTAAAAAAAAAAAAAACACATAAAAAGACGTACAACAGAAAGAGGAAACACTAATAAATCAAACGAACGGAAATGGGGTGGGTAAGACAAGATAAAAATGAACGATCCGAAAACGTATGTGTAACGTGTACTTGCATTGTTCAATGTGGAATCATGATGACCCGACCCATCTCACCTACTACTCCCATACCCCAACCTGGCTTCGTCCGGACCGACTCATCAACTATTCATTTCCATCTGCTTGCTCTTCGGACTCCACCCGCCGCTCATCGCTTCGACCTTCTAGACAGCCATCACCACATTTACTCATCTGCTCTCTGGCTCTCATACTCTCTTCTCGCCTGACTCCTCCAAGGCAACCTGCAACATCTGTATCCGCCGACCCTCCTCCATACTCTGCCCTCCACCTCACCCTTCATGGACATTCACAAACCAAGCAGAACATACTCCACACACACTCTGACAACAGTCGATATCACCGCAATAGTGGAAGGCTTGCCAAATTCACAGAAAAGTACCGTATGTATATTAGCTACATGCACATTATGTCTAGTGAGCTCCTCGTTGTTCTGTCAAGCTCCAATAATCAGGGGTCTCCAGCTCTTATGGGGCATCTAGCCTCAAGAATCCTGGGCTCTCAGGAGCACCTCCAGCTTTCAGAATCTCCTACTCCCAGGGTTCCTCCAGCTTCCATGAGCACTCCTATCAGGATTGCTTTGAGCTTTTTCATGGGTTCTCTAGACGGGCGCGTCTCTTTTCTTTCATTTATTTATCGCCACCACAAACCATGCAGATCGAATCAATCAGTAGTAGGGTAGGGCAAGGTTGGCAGCTCACATCCCCCATCCATTGCTCCCTGGATTCATCCTTGGGCAGGGAGGGGAGGGACATATGCAACACAATGGGCGCCTAAAATCTAGAGGAAGGTTTTATATGAACATAGAGTGGTCATCCTGTAGAACAGCAGACGCCGAGCAGCAAAAAAAGACGGGTTCTGCACCCACAGGCCTTTCGTCCCTCGGCCGTAAGCGGTCGCTGGTGATTTCACCCATCCCTGCAGAAATTACATCCATTCGGGCAATGACAATGTTTTTCCCTCGTTAATATTGTACCTGTCATTTTCGAAATATCTCCAATCTCTGAAAAAGATCCACCGATGGCCTGCTGCTGGCTACAGCGCCAAGTCACGCTTTCAGTGTCATGGCGCTGAAAGCGGAAAATGACATCCATGTGCAAAGTCTTCCACCTGTCCTATCAAAACGCCAAATTGTGCAAAGTCCATCTGATTACGGCAAAATGCAATACAATAAAAAATCATCACTTTACTGATAAATTGCTTCATCAATCCTATCTTCCTACATTCTGTCCACAACGAGCGCCATTGTCCACGAGGTCAATAACTTTTCGACGCATTACAGCTGATTGGCGCCCATGCTGGACAATGCCAGTACAGGTAGGTATTCCAAAATTGTGCATACAGCTCGTGGTACGCCTGTCTATATCAGTGAACATACATGCAAGCTTATTAACAGGATACGTGTTTTTGCAAATGTAGTATAGTACCAACCAGGGATGCGGAGCCGGAGCCGGAGCCGGAGCCGCCGGAGCCGGAACATTTTGCCCGGAGCCGGAGCCGGAGCCGGAGCCGCCGGGACATTTTACTCGGAGCCGGAGTCGGAGCCGGAGCCGTCAAAAGCAGGGCGGCTCCGACTCCGAAAGAGGTGTAAATTAAACAAAATTAGCAAACGTGAAATGAACACATTATACCTAGTATGGTATGGTATGGTATGAAAACGCATTTTTAAACGCCAAAATGTTTAAATACGAGTAACATGTAAAAATATCAAATAATGGTAGAATAACCAATAACCATATTCTAGCCTCAGTAGTCAATGCAATAGTTCCATGTTTAGTTTAGTTAAGTTCATTGTTTCCATCATCAACGGGTTGTTGTACCTTATTAGAGATGAGGTCAAACATTACAATTTACAACAATGGTGTTCCTTGGACCGTTCACGGGATGGGGAGTGTTGTTGATTCGAGTCTCCCCTCTTCTGATTTCCCCAATACGGCACGAAGCGAGCGTCAGTTTACGAGGGCCAGTTTCCGATGCAAGATAGATACAGGGTTTATATGGGAAAGTTGCTTATAATTGTCTGAAGTTTGCGCCCCTGAATGGTCGCGGCTAACTTTTTTTTACATCCCCCTAGCTCTTACTTAAAACCTCACTTCGTTGTTGCTGTCGGACCGCTTCGGTCACGTTGTCCTACTACATTTACTACATACTACCGTTTGGCTATTATTTGGCCGATCCCTTGTCGCGGCGCGGATAGCCCTTATCGCGTGAAAGCGTGTCTAAGCCGTCTGTGCAGTTAGACGTTAGATCCTCCGCCAGCGCCGCGACAAGTTCGCGACATGCCGAAGCAGGCTCAAGGCTGCAATGGCGGCCGGCAGAGCCGGTGTGAAGCATGGAGGCGTGGGTGGGCGGGGGAAACGTCGCTCTCTGGTGACGTACACTGTCCGCCGTCCTCCGCGCGTATCACCAGACTGCGCGGTCCGGCGTCCGTCCTTCCCGTGAGCTCCCCCCCCCCCCCCAGATAAGGCACCCTCACCCCTCGTGTTTACGACCACCCAGCTGTGCGGTCCTTCGCCTCGCCGTTCGAGTTTTAACTTGATTTAACCCCCGGTTAAATCACATTTAATGGATCGATCACGTTTGGGATGTACGGAGCCGGAGCCGGAGCCGCCGGAGCCGGTACATTTTGCCCGGAGCCGGAGCCGGAGCCGCCGGGACATTTTACTCGGAGCCGGAGTCGGAGTCGGAGCCGGGATACTTCCCCGGAGCCGGAGTCGGAGCCGGAGCCGTCCAAAATTTTCCCGGCTCCGCATCCCTCGTACCAACCATAGCTGGAGATCCAGAGTGGGCCGTAGGGGAGGGGTCTGCCTCCCCCGTCTAGTTTGGTACCCTGGTAATGTTAATTGGTTGTTTTCCTTATTTAATCTGAAAATATGTCTCCAAAATAAGGACTTGGATCCCCTGGCTTCGTGAGAGATGTGTGCCAACACCCCAGTGAAAGCTATCCATATCCAACGCATGATCAACATCAATATGTAGTATGTTGGGGGGTTGGGGTTCAGGGGCGCATCGACTGCAGATGTCGTGCAGCTCAATATGTAGTATACTTTTTAAACGCTATCATTACTTTTAACGCCATTTGAATTGCGAGCAGGCCGTGTGGTTCGCACGGCCGTGATCGTGAGGATAAGCTATACAGACAGTAAGGTAATGGTGTGCATGTGTACCAAGGTTTGTCATCTGCGCTAGTTTTACCACCCAGTGAATGCTGGGATACTCTTTGAAATGCATCACGCGAAGTCATTTTCTGACCTGTCTGGTGAGATTACGTTCCACTAATATACCTCCAGAAGGTGGTTATTATAATTGCTGGTGCTGTAGTGCCGAGCTGTGAACCGAAACAAGACGTCAGCGTTGTTTGTCAATGCTCCAAACGTAAACAAATCGTAGGGTGCAGTAATATCAACACTTTCTAACAGGACGTCTGTCAGTTTAGCAACCAATCTCAGAAGTTGTTAAGGTATGGGTATAAGTGTCATTGTCATTGTCATTGCCATTGACAGCGTCAGTTCCGGTGTACCAGTGTCGGTGTCAATGCCAGTGTCATTATCAGTGTCAGTGCCAGTGGGAGCATCAGTGTCATTATCAGTGTCAGACACGGTGTCATTGCTAGTGACATACCGGTGTCAGTGCGGGTGTCATTGTCATTACCAGTGTCATTGTCATTGCCAGTGTCAGTTCCGGTGTGAGTATCAGTGTTCAGTGCCGGCGTCGTTGCCAGTGTGAGTGTCAGTGCCGGTGTCATTGTCATTGCCAGTGTCGGTACCGGTGTCAATGTCAGTGCCGGTTTCATTGGCAGTGTCAGTGCCGGTATCAATGTCATTGCCATTGCCAATGTCAGTGACGGTGTGAGTGTCAGTGTCAGTGTCTTGTGTCTGTGTCAGTGCCGGTGTGAGCGTCATTGTCTGTGTCTGTGTCAGTGCCGGTGTCGGTGTCATTGACAGTATCATTGCTGAGTGTCAGTGTCGGTGTCATTGTCGATGTCGATGACAGTGTCGGTGTCGATGGCGATATCCGTGTCGGCGGCGGTGTCATTGCCATTGCCACTGTCGGTGTGAGCATCAGTGTCATTGTCTGTCAATCTCAGTGTCGGTATCGCTGTGAGTATCAGTGTCAGTATTGGCGTCGATGTTGGTGTCAGTGCGGGTATCGGTGTGAATATCAGTGTCGATGTCGGTATCAGTGTCGGTATCAGTGTCAGTATCTGTGGCATTGCCAGTGTCGGTGTCGGTGTGCGTATCCGTGTCAGTGTCGGTATCGGTATCTGTGTGTCAGTGTCGGTATCGGTGTCAGTGTCGGTATCCGTGTCAGTTTCAGTGTCGGTATCGGTGTAAGTATCAATATCGGTGTCTGTGACAGTGTCGGTGTCGGTGCCAGACCGGCTGTGTTGGTGCCGGCATGAGCTCCACGGGCCGTCGTCAGTTCACAGTAACTTGGTGGCCGCTGAACTACAGACGGCCCCCGGGCCCCGGGCCCACACACACCACGCCGAGTGCCGTCCCGTGGCCGGCACGTCAGCTGGCTAGCCGGCAGACCACACCCACCATCCGGGTCGATTGGCTTCACCTCACGTGACGATAGCCGCTGCAGCTTCTCTGATAAGGCCGGAAATACAGCGGCCATCTGTTGATTTCGATTGGGATCACTGTCGCCATGCTGCTCATTATAACGCTGTTACATACGTGTATTGGGTACATACATGTATTGGCACGTACATACACGTTGGGCACTTACACGTATTGGATGTTTTAATGCATCTCTTGGTGTTGGCTGCCAAGCTGCGAAAATCCACCAACTATCGGTAACCGAGTTGCTCGTTGATGTGTCCGTGTTGAATAATGTTCTTCCAACAGGTGTGCGATGTTGGAAAGAGTACAGTATGATGTAGAAATTCGCCATAAAAATGCTGCCATTTTAAATGTTGTTTAGTTCCTTGAAGCTGAATACGGAACAAAATAGCGTACCTCGAGTGATACTCGTTTGTTTTTGTCTGGGAGTGATAGTGAATAATATGATTATTGACAATTTAGACAGAATTGCCATTGGTTATCGTATTGCTTGTAATTGTATTACGAGACGCGCGTGTACTAATCCGTAATGATGAGAGTATATATTTGGAAATACTGCTGTTAGCAACGCGGCATGATGGCTGTCTAAGCATACATCGAAAAGCACGATGCCAAATCGTTCTGGGAAGGATAGTTCAGAATTCAGTATATAGGATGTGTTTAGGCACACCCAAGGGATCAGACCCATTTTGGGTTTGATTCTTCCATTCGTTTTTGGTCTGAAAGTAAAATATACCGTTTGCAAGCCTGAAAATATACTGGCCGAAGTCTGACGATATTTGTATGGGGAGGGGGGGTCAGGTCTCCCACACGAAAAACTTGGGATCGTTGCGACCGGAGCACGCACTAGCGCCCCCAAGGTGTGTACCAGGCCCTCCTTATGGATCGGAATTTGTGTCTCCGGATCCCGACAATAAACGGCAACCCTGCCAATCCCAATTCAACATGGCCTCTCCCATTCTCATACACCCACCCACATAAACCAAAATCCAGGGACTTCGCCTATCCTTGGCCGTCCCACTAAGAAAATCCCGGGGCGACTCTGGATATGTTCCACCTATGTCAAAAAGCAATTATCGCTGGTATTAGGCACCTGATCTAGTGAAATGCACATGGTTACGGGCGAGGCGGTAGGTCGTGTCAGTATCTATCGAACCAGCAGAAGAAGTCAACTCAGTGTTCGGCCCGGCCACAGCGCTTCTGAGGAGCTTATATTGTCGCAGCGACCTACCTTAGAATGACAATGTGCACTGTCATGGAGATACACTCCTTACAAGTTGTATATTGTAATTTGCGAGATACTGGTCTATCTCCTCCAGAGATAGGCCAGAAACCCTAGTTTCATACACCCTAGTTTTCTTTCTCCGTGAAAGACTATTTTACCATAAAGCATGCCTATTGCTTTGCAGTTTAGCGCGCTTTTAGTGTTCTAAATTTAAGGTTGCCGGACTCTGGCCTTTTCTAGGCCTGGATGTGCCGGTCTTTGCCTTTGCCAGAAATGGAAATTGGCATCTCTAGTATGCATCGAATCACGGCCCCTGGTGCGACGTTTTGTCGACGCTGGGCGGCCGCGGCGTTTGGCGGCTGTCCACGATAGCCGTCATCACCAGCCGTGGCTCCGCCCACTGTGCAGCTGCCATGTCATGCCGCGGTGTCGTCATGGCGACGCTATCTTCATTGCAATAGGTGGGAGTTGTAGGTCGTCTGTAGCCACACAATGGATGGGCACGGCCATTGGACGGATACGTCACGTCCGTCCAACGCATCCATATACCGGACACCAACATCGGCTGTGTGTAGCCACAATGGACGAACACAGCCATTGGACGGATACGTCACGTCCGTCCAACGCATCCATATACCGGACACCAACATCGGCTGTGTGTAGCCACAATGGACGAACACAGCCATTGGACGGATACGTCACGTCCGTCCAACGCATCCATATACCGGACAACAACATCGGCTGTGTGTAGCCACACAATGGACGAACACAGCCAGTGGACGGATACTTCACGTCCGTCCAACGCATCCATATACCGGACAACAACATCGGCTGTGTGTAGCCACGCAATGGACGAACACAGCCATTGGACGGATACGTCACGTCCGTCCAACGCATCCATATACCGGACAACAACATCGGCTGTGTGTAGCCACGCAATGGACGAACACAGCCATTGGACGGATACGTCACGTCCGTCCAACGCATCCATATACCGGAACAACAACATCGGCTGTGTGTAGCCACACAATGGACGAACACAGCCATTGGACGGATACGTCACGTCCGTCCAACGCATCCATATACCGGACAACAACATCGGCTGTGTGTAGCCACGCAATGGACGAACACAGCCATTGGACGGATACGTCACGTCCGTCCAACGCATCCATATACCGGACAACAACATCGGCTGTGTGTAGCCACGCAATGGACGAACACAGCCATTGGACGGATACGTCACGCCTCCAACGCATCCATATACCGGACAACAACATCGGCTGTGTGAGCCACACAATGGACGAACACAGCCATTGGACGGATACGTCACGTCCGTCCAACGCATCCATATACCGGACAACAACATCGGCTGTGTGTAGCCACGCAATGGACGAACACAGCCATTGGACGGATACGTCACGTCCGTCCAACGCATCCATATACCGGACAACAACATCGGCTGTGTGTAGCCACGCAATGGACGAACACAGCCATTGGACGGATACGTCACGTCCGTCCAACGCATCCATATACCGGACAACAACATCGGCTGTGTGTAGCCACACAATGGACGAACACAGCCATTGGACGGATACGTCACGTCCGTCCAACGCATCCATATACCGGACAACAACATCGGCTGTGTGTAGCCACACAATGGACGAACACAGCCAGTGGACGGATACTTCACGTCCGTCCAACGCATCCATATACCGGACAACAACATCGGCTGTGTGTAGCCACGCAATGGACGAACACAGCCAGTGGACGGATACTTCACGTCCGTCCAACGCATCCATATACCGGACAACAACATCGGCTGTGTGTAGCCACACAATGGACGAACACAGCCATTGGACGGATACGTCACGTCCGTCCAACGCATCCATATACCGGACAACAACATCGGCTGTGTGTAGCCACACAATGGACGAACACAGCCATTGGACGGATACGTCACGTCCGTCCAACGCATCCATATACCGGACAACAACATCGGCTGTGTGTAGCCACACAATGGACGAACACAGCCATTGGACGGATACGTCACGTCCATCCAACGCATCCATATACCGGACAACATCGGCTGTGTGTAGCCACGCAATGGACGAACACAGCCAGTGGACGGATACTTCACGTCCGTCCAACGCATCCATATACCGGACACCAACGTCGGCTGTTGTCAGGGTGGGGTCGCGGTAGCTCATTCGGTGGGGCGTTGTACCCTTGGTCTTAAGATGTTGAGTTCGCATCCCACAACCGGTGGGATTTCCGAGTCCACCGGAGACCAGTTGGTGTGACAGGTTGGTAACGCTATATGACCTAGCAGTTGAATGCGTCGTAAAAGAACCCAAATCTGCTGGCAAGGTGCCCACTGTTTGGAGTCTGATCCCCTAATAAGGACGTGTCTTTGGTTTATCAAGGCAGTTCTTTTGACGTATCAGGATACGTATCTCCTCGGGCATTTAACTTGGTCGAGGTTCTGCGTCAGCCAGCCAAGGCTCCGTGTTGGTCGACCACGTGGTGTATTCGTGGTATATTCCACCCTCCAGCGTAGGTGTGCCATAACGCGTAGCGAAGACTCGCTCGTCGGCACGACAGTCGGTGCAGAACTCGGTGGCGGACACATCGTCATGGTGCCGCTACCGAATGTGTCATGTTCAGTTTAATTGTCGAACGTCGCTCATTCCGCGGTAACCTCACCACGTCTCCCAACTGATACTGGACCGCCGAGTTTAGCCTTCAAGTTGGCGCAGACCCTACCGCCGACGGACCATGCCGTGTGATCGCCGATTTCCGGTGATTGTCGCATGTCCAGGGCGGTGGGCGAATTGGCTGCTCTTTTGTCCTGGGAAGTAACGTTCGTGGCGCAAGACGTAGCACAAGAACCGGAACGCTGTTGGAAAGTCTGCTCAGTGTGCTGTTTAAAAGTTGCGCAGTGAAGCTAACAGTCAAGTCGACCTTGGAATAGCTTATGCTGTGGATTAATTAAGATGTCGGTAACTAGCACCAGTGGAGGGATCTGGATATACAAATACGTCTCTCCCATGGTATTGTGGGTAACATCCTAAAATGGATAGGGTTGTGGCTTTCAGATAGACAGCAGAGAGTGATGCTAAATGGTACAAAATCATCATGGCAAAATGTTCTTAGTGGAGTCCCCCAAGGGTCAGTACTGGGACCACTATTGTTCATTAGGTTTGTAAATAACATTGAAAGTGGCCTAAGCAGTAAGGTTTTGAAATTTGCAGATGATTTGAAGGTCTTTAGGGCAATAACAGGGCACAATGAGCAGGTCTTGCTGCAGAAAGACTTAGACGAGCTTGTGAAGTGGTCCGAAAAATGGCAAATGAAATTTAAGTTTCATAAGTGCAAAATCATGCATGTAGGTAGGCAGCATATCAAGGCTCCATACTTGATGGGTGGCCAAGTACTATCTGTGACTCAGCAGGAGAAGGACTTAGGTGTTATTTTTAACACAAAATTGGGGGCATCAAAACAGACCAAAGAAGCCAGGAAGAAGGCACTAAGAATGCTTGGGGCAATAAATAGGAATGTATCATACAAAAGTGAGGAAGTCATCAGGAAGCTTTATTGTGCATATGTCAGGCCACATCTTGAATATTGTGTCCAAGCTTGGTCCCCTAGTTATGAAAAAGATTGTTGGCTTTTAGAGAGAGTATAAAAGAGGGCAACAAAAATGGTGAATGGTATGGGCAACCTGGCATATGAGGAAAGATTGAAGAAATTGAATATGTTTTCACTTAGATATAGAAGGCTGAGAGGAGATCTCATCGAGGTCTTTAAATTTGTTCATGGTCAGGAACAGGGTTATCTCAGGGAACTGTTTGAATTTAACAGAAATGATACAATTAGAGGTCATCAATTCAAAATTAAAGTTAATCACAGCAGGACAAGGTTAAGACAGTCCTTCTTCACTAACAGGGTAGTAGAACACTGGAACCAGCTGCCAGAAACCATTGTCAGTAGCAACACACTGAACATCTTTAAGAACAGCATAGACAATCATTATAAGAATAGGGGGCTTGCTTTTCTGCATTCCAGGGAGAGTTGATCAACACATTTGATGGACAACTGGTTCAGTGTACAGAGTGCAACCAAGAAGGGCCCTTGTGGCTCATAGTTGCACTGATCTTTTATGTCTTTATGTCTTTAAGCTGTTCACGCATTGCTCAAATCGGCTGATGGGTAAAAGCAAGAGCCATTTTCGTAGCTTTCAGATAGATAGATAGCGCTTCCATTGAGAAACATAATGCACTTCCTCACCTAATGCATTGGCTTGCTGGGGTCGCGGTAGCTTGGTCGGTACGGTGTTGAATTATTGATCTTAAGCTTGTTGGTTCTAATCCCACAACTGGCGGGATTTCCGAGTTAACCAGCGACCAATCAGCGTGAGAAATTGCCGACGCTATGTGGCCTAGCAGTTGAATGCGTCGTCAAATAACCCAAAGTTCTTTTTCATGAGCTTGCTATCCTGGTCTTCATTGTGTAGTGTGTTTCGCTCACAGAGGAAAACAAGTGGCGTGCTACCACTTCCGTTTTTATGTATGAGTCGAATCCGAACATACCGCTCCCAATCGGTTCATTATATCATAGGCGCATACGCGTGTCTTACTGTCAAGTTTCGCATATGAAGAAGATTCGGTAGGTTGGTGGAGAAAATCACGTCCCGTTATTGGTGTAGTGAACGGGGCAGCCTCATCAAGATTAGAGGCCAGGAAAACGATTAAAAGTGGCGTAGAGCATGAACAGCAGCTAAATGGACGAAACAGAGGGGTGAAGCGGGGCTGAAGAACAGAGGGTGATCAGCATCAACAACTAAATGGACGAAACAACGTGATGGCATGAAGCGGGGCTGTAGAACAGAGGGCTATATGCATCGCGGATCTCAATTGTATTGTTGCTCTGCTGTTAGCTTTTGTAAGGCTCTCCAGAGCACTTCGTCTTTCTCGCGCGCACTGCGATGACACCGACGGTGGTGGCTGGCACTGTGGAGGTTATTGCTGACCAGTGAATCTGTATCAGGAGTGGGGAGTGGGTCACTCGTCCAGAGGTTCCATTTCTCCCGGATGGAGTACGATGGAGATCGGAAAGAAGTGGGAGGCGGAGCGGAAAGAGTCTTCAGACCTCCCAAAATGGTATATTTTTTATCTCAGGAGGGCACCTTTGCTCAAAGATGGCAGGGCACACTGGAACCTTCCGCAGTGACGCCTTGCTGAAAAATCAGGGTGAAAAAGGCTAGTGGCCACTGGCTGGGCTACCCACCGTACCTCGCGGCCGACCGATCGCCAGACCTCGCGGCCGACTTCCAGCGCCAATTCGTGACCTTCAAATGGCCATAACTCGGTCACTTTTTGAGATAATGACTTGAAACGTGGCACCCATCTGCATAGCTGGATGCTCTATAATACTATTTGGTGGTTTGATCAAATCGTTTTTTACGTCGAAAATATTGTGCAAAAATAAATCATGTCTGGGTGCGCTTTTTACTTTCTTGTGGCCACGTATATACAAATTCCGAGATTGCAGTTTCATGAAGCTGCCATCTGGTTGTAATTTCAAGTAGAGAATGGCATTATACCTCCACAGTTGTAATTTGAATGCTTTTTGCCTTTGCATTTAAAGAAACAAACGTCAGCGAAAGTGACGTTCCTCTGAAGTATTTTATGGCTGGCACATATTGATCTGGACCTTTATATTTTGTCGAAGTATGTATAATTGATGTAAGAAGACATACTGTAAATATTAGTTCCAGGGGAACTAACGCCCCGCTAATTCGCCCACATCAGTCAATGGCCTGCTAATTTTTAGAATGTTGTTTTTTTTGTGCCAGTTGTTAGCTCTCGTTGCATATCATCGCTTCTTCCGAAGTCATTTTCCGTTTACGTTCAATGCCCCTATCTGATGTAATTTGAGTGTGTACCCGCCAATATTCGTAAAATCCTAGCAATTTGGAAAAACAGGATGACATAGCGAAAAAAAAGCATTGAGAAGTTGAAGTCGCAGGTAACGACAAGTACATGGTCTTGACGAGAACAACGTAACATAAATCCTCTTATCTATCGGTAGGCGTCGGTATTCAAAGGGAAGCACAGGCCATCACGCTGGGAAGCAGGTAAGCCACGGACCCATCTTGTGTTCTCATTGCAGCGTGCCTCCACCAGGGTGGGAGGGGAGGAATTAAGGTACACGGCAAAGCATACCTTCCTTCTTTAATACCTGAACCTTGAATTTAAACACCTCTGCAATGTTTTACATGGCGACACATATGTTTGAAGTATGCATCGCATTGTCATGCCTCCTATTGCTACTATCGGTTTCAGATGTATTTCCTTTATAACAGGTAGGTGTTCAGTTAGGAACACGGTTACGACTGTGACGCGTTCATCGCTCTTGACCAGTCGTTGCGGCGGATTGGCTTGGCTGACTGAGAGCCCGCTAGCTCATCAGTTGAATGTGGCCAAAGCCGCAGATGCCGAGCGCGCCGTGTGACCGTGGGCCGTGGGCCGTGACTACGGCTGGGTTTGAGGGCTGGTCTGGGCCGACGGCAGCGTCAGACGGTCGGCCGACCTTGCCAATAGGCACGCGAGACCAGATAGTCGCAGGCAGCATCGACGTAATCGAGCCATCCTCTGAGCTAGCAGGCTGCACCAGACCTGGAAACAGTCGGCTGGACGAGCCGGCTGTGCGAGACAGGCGAGCCGGCTACGTTGCGTGGTCTGGCGGTCGACTTCATGCGTCACGCGTTATGGTTGGCCCACCCGACGCTTCAGCGCTCCTGGCACCGGGAGTGGGCCTGCAATAGTTGCACAAGGCTGTCCGGTCGGCCATCTGTCCGGCCGGCTATCTGTCCGACCGGCTATCTGTCCGGCCGGCTATCTGTCCGGCCACCTATCTGTCCGGCCGGCTATCTGACCGGCCAGCTATCTGTCCGGCCAGCCATCTGTCCGGCCAGCTACCTGTGGCACGGAACTTTGTCATGGAAGTAGTTTTATCAGAGGGAGCGGGTGTCATCTCGGTTTTTAGAGTGCGTATCAGGTAGAGACAGGAGGCAGTTCAACATCGAGCTTGTTGCGATGTGCATCGTGTTCATTGGCGCCTCCAGAGGGGACGCTGCTATGTCCACACGGTATGTATGTGCCGGGGACCACCAGGTGGGGACGTTGCTATGTCCACACGGTCTGTATGTGCCGGGGACCACCAGGTGGGGACGCTGCTATGTCCACACGGTCTGTATGTGCCGGGGACCACCAGGTGGGGACGTTGCTATGTCCACACGGTCTGTATGTGCCGAGGATCGCCAGGCGGGGACGCTGCTATGTCCACACGGTCTGTATGTGCCGGGGACCACCAGGTGGGGACGCTGCTATGTCCACACGGTCTGTATGTGCCGAGGATCGCCAGGCGGGGACGCTGCTATGTCCACACGGTCTGTATGTGCCGGGGATCGCCAGGTGGGGACGTTGCTATGTCCACACGGTATGTATGTGCCGGGGATCGCCAGGTGGGGACGTTGCTATGTCCACACGGTCTGTATGTGCCGAGGATCGCCAGGTGGGGACGTTGCTATGTCCACACGGTCTGTATGTGCCTAGGATCGCCAGGTGGGGACGTTGCTATGTCCACACGGTCTGTATGTGCCGAGGATCGCCAGGCGGGAACGTTGCTATGTCCACACGGTCTGTATGTGCCTAGGATCGCCAGGTGGGGACGTTGCTATGTCCACACGGTCTGTATGTGCCTAGGATCGCCAGGTGGGGACGTTGCTATGTCCACACGGTCTGTATGTGCCTAGGATCGCCAGGTGGGGACGTTGCTATGTCCACACGGTCTGTATGTGCCGAGGATCGCCAGGCGGGGACGCTGCTATGTCCACACGGTATGTATGTGCCGAGGATCGCCAGGTGGGGACGCTGCTATGTCCACACGGTATGTATGTGCCTAGGATCGCCAGGTGGGGACGTTGCTATGTCCACACGGTCTGTATGTGCCAAGGATCGCCAGGTGGGGACGTTGCTATGTCCACACGGTCTGTATGTGCCGAGGATCGCCAGGTGGGGACGCTGCTATGTCCACACGGTCTGTATGTGCCGAGGATCGCCAGGTGGGGACGTTGCTATGTCCACACGGTCTGTATGTGCCTAGGATCGCCAGGTGGGGACGTTGCTATGTCCACACGGTCTGTATGTGCCTAGGATCGCCAGGTGGGGACGTTGCTATGTCCACACGGTCTGTATGTGCCGAGGATCGCCAGGCGGGGACGCTGCTATGTCCACACGGTATGTATGTGCCGAGGATCGCCAGGTGGGGACGCTGCTATGTCCACACGGTATGTATGTGCCTAGGATCGCCAGGTGGGGACGTTGCTATGTCCACACGGTCTGTATGTGCCAAGGATCGCCAGGTGGGGACGTTGCTATGTCCACACGGTCTGTATGTGCCGAGGATCGCCAGGTGGGGACGCTGCTATGTCCACACGGTCTGTATGTGCCGAGGATCGCCAGGTGGGAACGTTGCTATGTCCACACGGTCTGTATGTGCCGAGGATCGCCAGGCGGGGACGCTGCTATGTCCACACGGTCTGTATGTGCCGAGGATCGCCAGGCGGGGACGCTGCTATGTCCACACGGTCTGTATGTGCCGAGGATCGCCAGGTGGGGACGTTGCTATGTCCACACGGTCTGTATGTGCCGCGGCACACCGTGTATGGCGCTGGCCCACCGCCGACGGCCATTGAGTAGGCTCCGGCCACCGGATCGATAGCAATGACGGGCGTGGCTGTGCACGCCCGAGCCGTTCTATGAATCACGTCCGCTATTCTCGGACTTCCCACAGAACCCGCCTGTAGGAGGGTCTCGGCAGATTCCTGGCCACATTCGTTTCTGTTTGTCAGGTGAAAAGCTCGTATGCTGGAAATGTACCACCAATTCGGTGAAAATCTGTTTGGCATGATTTAATTCTCATTATTATCCTCATTATTTAGATGCTTGCAGTTAGAACATTCAACTGGCAGCAATACGGCAACACTTCACAGTGTAGTCGTTGCTCAGCAGAATTGTGTCTTGCTCCGTATAATAATGATGTCCCCCTGGGCTGGCTGACCGTGTCGGTGGGCCCCACTGGGTCGGCTGACGGTGTCGGTAGGTCCCGCTGGGTCGGCTGACCGTGTCTATAGGTCCCGCTGGGTTGGCTGACTGTGTCGGTAGGTCCCGCTGGGTCGGCTGACCGTGTCGGTAGGTCCCGCTGGGTCGGCTGACCGTGTCGGTAGGTCCCGCTGGGTCGGCTGACCGTGTCGGTAGGTCCCGCTGGGTCGGCTGACCGTGTCGGTAGGTCCCGCTGGGTCGGCTGACTGTGTTAGTGGGTTCCGCCGACCACTGCTCCGTTTGTGTATATAACGCTGCCAAGTCCGTGGTTGAGAAGTCCTTGACGTTTGGTTTGGGTGCCAAGGTGCGCCCTGTGCACGGTGTGTTGGAACGTGCCAGGACGGTGAAAAGACGCCAAGCACAACATTCGAAAGCGGGGCTGATTTGAACTAATATATTGTTGAATGAAAATCTGTTAATCACTTCTTCAAAGGATTGGCTAAGATTGCCACTTGTGTAATGTGATCGCGTTATCTGCCAAGACAATGGTTATGCCGCAAATTGACCCCGAAGTCTGCCTTTCCATGAATGCAACCACCGCCATGAAACCGTTCCATTATGCATACAGCTTCATTAAGTCTTAGGCAGAAACAACTAATCGGCGCACAATGACCGAAGTAGTCGGTGCGCCCTAAGGCATAAATCCACCACCACCATGAGAAACGCCAATGCGCAATTCGACTAAAATGCGTGGCTGCACAGTTTGCGGAATAATTTTGTCCTCTGGTTTCCAGAAGAAAAATGTACAGTATTATCGCATGATGTGTGCACAGACGTGATCCAGACAATATATATATATATATATATATATGCACGTATGTATGTATGTATGTATGTATGTATGTATGTATGTATGTATATATATATATATATATATATATATATATATATATATATATATATATATATATATATATATATATATATATATATATATATATATATATATATATATATATATATATATATATATATATATATATATATATATATATATATATATATATATATATATATATATATATATATGCACGTATGTATGTATGTATGTATGTATGTATATATGTATATATATATATATATATATGTATATATATATATATATATATATATATATATATATATATATATATATATATATATATATATATATATATATTCCTAATAATCCTTGCTGATATCTTGAATCGATGACGAAAGCGAAGGCGGCGACATTCACGATAACTACAGGCTAGCCAGCTGTCGTATCACTGACAAGCTGCAAACACTTCTTCGTAATTCCAATGTTAAAACATATATTTTTATAATATAGATGTTTTACGAAATATTGACTTTCCCTCCCGTCTTATCTGGAAGAAGTATACCATCTAATACGCTGCACAGTTGCAGCTCGTGCGAAGAACGTCATTATTGTTTCACGACAGGGAGGTCAAACCTGCCGAGATGATGTCATAGTGTTAGCGACAATTGGCGGAGCAACAGGGTGTCGTCGAAACAATCGTCGGAGGGGTTTGAAGTCGATAACGTGGCACGTGTCATGCCCACAGACGTGCCAACGAGACTGGGTGGGTTGGCGGCCCTGGACTCTAGTAGAAATCTAACGGTTTTACTCCTTTTGCAGATCGTCCTGTTTTGTCGGAAATGTGCTCTCAGCCGTTGCACCTATTGGGACTGGGCCACTCTTCTTGATGTGCCCCAGCATGTGCCCTCTACCCTGACTCCCCCCCCCCCCCCTGTCAGTTATCACTGATTATTCAGCCATCTCACCTATTGGGACTGGACCACTCTTCTAATGTATCACAGCATTTGCCCTCCACCCTGACCCCTTCTCCTACCGCTGTCAGTTCTCACTGATTCCTCAGTGGGCTGCCGTGTATAGCGAGGGAAGCCCGAGCCAGAGCCAGAGCCAGAGCCAGAGCCAGAGCCAGAGCCAGAGCCAGAGCCAGAGCCAGAGCGAGTGGACTCCCGTGTATATACGACAAAAGTTCGTCGTAGCGACATGGGTGTAGGTTTCCGAAAATTATTGGCAGGGCACAATGCATGAAGGCAATGGGCGGGCCCAAATGCATTAGGGGGCGTGCCACATAGGGTCCCATTGTGGCGGATTGGTGAGGCGGCCTGTGGGACGCCGCCATAATCTGTGGCGGCGCCGTGTATATGGGCAGGCGCGCACCCAGGATTTTTCCATGGGGGGGCCCGGACCGAAAAGGGCACTTGGCCGGCTCCAAAAGGGCACTTGACCGGCTCCAAAAGGGCACTTTGCGGCCCGGGGCACACTGGAAGGTTTGCTGACCTGGGGGGCGTGTATTTTCCATGGGAAACATATGTTATAGCACCGAACCCTTGTATTTACAATAATATTTCCAAAAACATGCAGCCTGCTCACAATTCCTCCGTCACAATCCCTCCGTCACAATTCCTCCGTCACAATTCGCTGCATTTGTTGCAGGCAACCGGGGGTGCCCGATTATGAATCATGGAACCTCAAAAGGGCCCACAGAGGTTTCACTTAAGGGACAGTTGCCCTGATTGCCCCTCCCCAGCACCAAGTCCTTGATATCAGTGCAACTAGGTAGGTACCTCCCTACTTATTGTAGCTTGCAGTTAATCTGTCCTTCTACCGAAAGGTAACCAGAATAGAGGTAGGTGTGAAACTAGGGTCTGGAGCATTCACAGCCTTTAAAAGTGCTATCTCGAACCAAGGCTGTTTCATAATAGGTTCAGGTAGATAGCTACAGGTACGCAGGTAGGTACTTTTTTATAAGGGCCTGAGCTACTGCTATCCAGATACCTGAGGAGGGTTATGCATGCGCAGACTGAAGAAGGTACATGAGCTTGAGACATAACAGCCCAGTGATTTATAGTTTCAGGATGGTGTAGGTACCTATAAACATAAAGTGCAAATTTATGCCATCGTGCTTAACATCGTGCTTGTGCCCGCCTCAGCCTTGAATGGAGCTTCAGGCCGCTACAATTTTGGCGCGTAAATTGACTGAATACAATTTTTAATAAGAAACCCATGTTCGGCCAGATGTACCCAGGGCAAACGCGCAAGAAAGTCCAGCTGTTCACTGATGGAACACTGAAAAGTGAGATTTAAGCAAGGATTTTTAGGAGGCTGATACATTTTTTACGCCGAACCTAGGGGTAGGCGGGGTAGGTATGTATCGTTCTATCGTTTAGGCCAAGGCCGATGGGCACTTTTGCGCCCAAACCCAAAAGGGCACTTTCTGCCGAGGGACACTTTTCGATCTCGACCTAGGGAGAGGAAGCCGGGCCCCCTGGGCACCACACACCGGTGCGCCTATAGGCACAGGCCACAGGACGCCACAAGGTAGGGCACAGGGCAGGGCACAGGGCAGGGCACAGAGCAGGGCACAGGGCAGGGCACAGGGCAGGGCATAGGGCAGGACTCAGGGCAGGGCACAGGGCAGGGCAGAGTTCACGGTACAGCACAAGGCACAGGGCAGGGCACAGGGCACTTTTAGATCAAAAGGGCACCTAATTGGGACAGGCATAGGACAGGAAAGGGCACAGGGGAATGTCATTTTTAGGCCAAAAGGGCAGTTTTGGGCCCGAAGGGCACCTTTGGCACAGGCGAGGCACATAAGGCAGGTGATTTTTGGGCTAAATTTGGGACATTCCGGCCAAGAGGGCACTTTTCGGTCAAAAGGGCGCTTTTGGCCAAAAAGGGCACTTTGGTCTCATGGGGGGAGCCGCCCCCCTCCGGTGCGCCTATGTATATGGGCACCCACTGTGTGCCATTGTGCCGGATTGGTGAGGCGGCCTGTGGGACGTCGCCATAACCTGTGGCGGCGCCGTGTATATGGGCACCCACTGTGTCCCATTGTGCCGGATTGGTGAGGCGGCCTGTGGGACGTCGCCATAACCTGTGGCGGCGCCGTGTATATGGGCACCCACTGTGTGCCATTGTGCCGGATTGGTGAGGCGGCCTGTGGGACGCCGCCATAACCTGTGGCGGCGCCGTGTATATGGGCACCCACTGTGTCCCATTGTGCCGGATTGGTGAGGCGGCCTGTGGGACGCCGCCATAACCTGTGGCGGCGCCATGCTGCAGGAGGCCAAGGGTGGACGAAGCTACCAGAAGCTGGGCTTCGCCAACATCAACCTGGCTGAGTTCGCTGGCGGCGTGGGCCAGTGCCGGCGGTATCTTCTCGAGGAGCACGACGTCCGGTACCGCCAGGACAACAGCATGCTCAAGGTGGTGCTGTCCACTACCCTGCTCAGCGGAGACCTCTGCTTTAGGACGTGAGTGCCACATATGCTGTAAGTATAAAGCGTAAGGCATGTGTGTGTGCTTGGTGTGCTGCAGTTACTGTTGGCTGTGTTCCCCTCGGACCGGTGGGCGCTACAGACCACTGCAGTCGATACGCCCCTAGACCCCAATAAATAAACAAACAAACAAACCCCTGTGACCGGGGTTGGTCGTGTCCCGCGATGTGTTGTGGCAGACGCTGGCCTGACCCTGACCCGGTCATGGCGTATCTCCAGGCCAAACCCCCGATCGACACACGTGCCGGCCGATCCGACCGAGGCAGCCGGTCCGATCCACCCGGCTGTGGACGCGCTCCGCACGGGCACCGGCGGACTCCAGCTCAAGGACGTCACCAAGGGTAGAGGTCAGTCGTAGGTCATAGGTCAGTCACGGCAGTCAGGTCGGGTTGGAAGGCGTCACTAAAAGGAGAGGTCAATGGCCGATACCAACAGGTCAGGTCATGGCGGCACCAATGGTAGGAATCAGTGATAAACAGCCACAGGTCAGGGCGTCACGAATGGTAGGGGGTCAGTAACCAACACCCACAGTTCAGGTCAGGTCAGGGCGTCACCAATAGGAGGGTCAGTGGCCGGCCCCCACATGTCGAGTTACGGCGGCACCAAGGGTGGAGGTCAGTGGCCAACATCTAAAGGTCAGAGCACGGCGTCACCAAGGGAGCCATGGGCCGGTACCCACCGAATTTCCGTACCGAGGCCCAATTGATCCTTCCGGAGCGGCGTTTTCGGCCAGAAACGTCAAGAGGGTGCAATTGCTCCTTCCTGATGGGTCCCATTCTCCCATCAGGCAGGGGACTCATTCCCCTTCTGGATCCACCAGAACCCAAAGGTCAGGTCACAAGACCCCAATCGCGGATGCCGGTGGTTACCAGCCAGAGCTGAGGTCAGGTCATAGGGCGCACGGTAGTTGATTCCGACACAGCACAACGTTATCGCGTAGACGTTTGCTCACAGAGCACTGAAGCAAACTCCTCATACCAAAGCGAAATTTGTGGGACTTGTTTGCAGTGTAGGGTGATGGGTCGCAATGTCGGCAATGTGGAGGAGGGCGATATTAATAGGTAGCAGAAGGAACGGTGGCAACATAGCTACTGCCGGCGCTTGACGGACAGCAGTCTGATAATTGTTGTCACGTCACTTGGAGGACAGCAGTCTGATAATTGTTCTGACGTCACTTGGTGGACAGCAGTCTGATAATTGTTGTGACGTCACTTGGAGGACAGCAGTCTGATGATTGTTGTGACGTCACGCGTATGATGTCGCCAGTTAAGCTAGCCTGGTCGTTTGAACCGCTCCCAACGTTCACGTGGCTCACTTCCGATAACCTGCTCCGCCGTACTGCGTCGTTCCTCATTCACACCCAGTGCCGAGTCACTCCGGTTTAAGGTCGTCTGCAATGTCTGACGCCATCCGCACACCCCCAAAGCCGACGATGCATGCAAAGTGGCTACGTATATTGTGCATTGTTATGCTCGTCTGCCTTGAGGAGCCTGCCCTCCCCGCAATGGGATCAGCCATCATAACTCTGCCGGCTAGGGAAATGGCGCTTCCTCGGGTTACCACAGCCGCCCCGATAAGGGGTGAAGAAACACGGAGATGTCTCTGGGGCTCTCGTAGTTCCCACTGTCCATCCCTCTCTTCCCATTCCAGTACCCGTCCCATGCCAGCGTCCCTTTGTATGTACTTCATCCAACCCTGCTAACAACACCCCTCCCCTGTCACGAGCAGGTAGGCCAGCTTCCCCTGGTCTATCCGTCTGCTCCGTTTTATCTGGGTAGCGCCCCCCCCCCCCCTCCTCGGCCCGTCCCCGGGGTTGACGGAGTACTCGGCTCCGTTTTATCTGGGTAGCTGCCCTCCCCCCCCTCCTCGGCCCGTCCCCGGGGTTGACGGAGTACTCGGCTCCGTTGTATCTGGGTAGCCGCCCTCCCCCCTCCTCGGCCCGTCCCCGGGGTTGACGGAGTACTCGACTCCGTTGTATCTGGGTAGTCGCCCCCCTCCTCGGCCCGTCCCCGGGGTTGACGGAGTACTCGGCTCCGTTGTATCTGGGTAGCCGCCCTCGGCCCGTCCCCGGGGTTGACTGGGTACTCGGCTCCGTTGTATCTGGGTAGCCGCCCTCGGCCCGTCCCCGGGGTTGACGAGGTACTCGGCTCCGTTATATCTGGGTAGCCGCCCTCGGCCCGTCCCCGGGGTTGACGGGGTACTCGGCTCCGTTGTATCTGGGTAGCCGCCCTCGGCCCGTCCCCGGGGTATCCTGGAGGTGCGGGCGAGTCCTTAGGGCCTCATACGGGCCAAGTGACAGGTCGCATCAGGCTGGAGGGCCTGGGCTATGGCCTTGTGCCTGTCGGCCCCTGCCGGCCGGGGTCAAGGGGTGGACTGCGCTGTAGCTCGGCTGGGGTGGTGAGTCTCTCTCTCCCAGCCGAGCGAAGGCGTCACCTGCCCCGTATGTTTCGCTGGAACTCCACGGATGTTTGGCGTCCTGCTGTCACGGCAGTAGGCGTCCCCCCCCTCCCTTGGGGCCCTTTGCGGCGAAACATCTTGTGGAGCCGAAGCCAACACACTCATGGCTGCACCAAACACAACACCTCTTCCAGGACGTTCCCACGAGGTCCAAAGTACCGAACCACCGGGTGGTAATCATACCACGAACCTATCCCGGGCTCAGTCGTACCGTCAGTCTTCTCCGTCTCATAATACTACAACTGAGCGCGGCTCTACCAATGTGACCATCTCCAGTGTTCCCCACAGTGCGAGCCCACCTAAAACAGGGCTACTTACCCCACGAATACTTATTTTAAAGTCTCGCAATCCCGAGAAATGACTGGCATCACTCGCATCCTTCGATCGTGAAGGCGGCTGTGGATGTTTTTGTAGCATAGTCCGCTACGGAAAGCTGCGTGACGGAGGTGCGGAGGTTGAATTTCAGAACGCTGATGACGCCAAGAAGGCTCTTGAAGTTCGTGAGTTGAAGTATTCCGTTCAAGAGCATGGTAGAAGACGCGATGCCGTTATAACGATCTTAGTGGCACCACACAATACAAAAAAGGCATTCAAAAGGGGTGATATCATGTTTCTCATCTCATTTCAACATCTCCCTGTCAGCATCAGATGTCCCTGAGGCGGAAATTGTTGATAGATTGTCGAATCACGGTGTGGTGGATGCTCGCAAGATGAGGGTGAGACGAGTAAGTGAATCGCATATGACCAACAACGTTGTTCTGACTTTTAATTCGACTTTATGGAAGAAACGTGAACTGTTTGACATATGAAAACATTCTGGGCGACAACTCAAAACTTGTACATTCTGGGAACTTGTTCAGTTACTTGTCAGATTGGATCTCAAACCGCGTACACACTGGTAATATTCTCATCAGCAGTGAGGTACTAGAATGAAAGTTATGGACGCCAATGGACAATTTACGTGTATATATATATATATATATATATATATATAAATATATATATAAATAGATATGTATATGTGTATGTATATATATATATATATATATATATATATATATTATATATATATATATATATGTAATTATATGTATATATATATATATATATATATATATATATATATATATATATATATATATATATATATATATATATATATATATGTACGTATGTGTGAAACACGGTGCGATTGTGACCGTAGTATCTGCGGTCTACAGCGGCTTCTAAAGTCAGTGTGGAAATAGTGAGGTGTACCGTGTTCCTTACTACATAGAAGTCTGTGTCAACGTGCACGAGACTCTATTTTGCCGCCATCTATGCACAAATATCATGAACCCCACCACACCGCATGTCTGTCCGGGTACCCTGGACCCCACCGTGCTACGGTGTGTGTGGATACCCTGGATCCCACCGTGTCGAGGCCTACGTGCAAGTACCCTGGACCTTACCGTGTCACAGTCTGTATGCAAGTACCCCCGGCCACACCGTGCCCCAAGCCTGTGTGCGGTTACCCGGGGCCCCACTGTGCCATGGCCTGTGTGCTGGTACCCCGGACCCCACTGTGCCATGGTATGTGTGCTGGTACCCCGAACCCCACTGTGCCATGGTCTGTGTGCTGGTATCCCGGACCCCACCGCGCCACGGTCTGTGTCGGAGCTGCCCTGTGCTGACTGCGCTATGCGGCAGGTGACTGCGCGACGTGCAGTGGCGCTCCTGGCGAGGCCGCGGCGGACGGCGCGGCGTCGACAGACGACGCCGGCGAGATGGCCGGCCACTCGCGCAACTCCAGCAGCCAGTCGGGCTACGGCAGTCTGACGTCACAAAGTCAGCCGTCGCACAGTCGACAGAGCAGCAGTTCCGAGTCGGGCCACCTCAGGTGAGTGGCGCACGCTATGGGCCCCCAGCCGGTGCCGTCGGCGGCCCAGGCCAGATACTGGTCCCCAGCCGGCACCGTCACAGTCTGGCCTGCCGGCTGGGGCACGGTGGCAAGCCACAGGCTGTGGTCCCCAGCTGGCACCGTAACAGTCTGGCCTGCTGGCTGGGGCACGGTGGCAAGCCACAGGCTGTGGTCCCCAGCCGGCACCGTAACAGTCTGGCCTGCTGGCTGGGGCACGGTGGCAGGCCACAAGCTGTGGTCCCCAGCCGGCACCGTCACAGTCTGTGGCCTGCTGGCTGGGGTACGGTGGCAGGCCACAGGCTGTGGCTCACGGCCGTCGCCTCCAGTTGAAATGCTGACACCTTAATTGTTAGAGAGATGAGAAGTCCAACATCGTGACGACAGAACAGTTTCGGATGATGATTTTCGTCCATTTGTGTGATATTGTTCGGGTCCGGTTTTTATTTCCTCGGGCTCGGTAGCATGGCTGTTCACGACTATCTTCAAGATTGCCTTAAGAACATCAGGGCAGGGTTGCTTTACTGTTACGGTTCGCAATTAAATGGTGAAAATTTACTTTTGTTTGATGCAAATGTCCAACCCTTTTGTTTGTAAACTCTAAATTTCCTTTCAGTAATAGTACACTATGCAATTATGGAAAAAATAGACTCAGGTTCTTCTATTCGTTTTGGTTCTGTTGTTAGCTCTAATCCCCTTATTTTTAATTATAAACAAAAGTTACGTACCCGAACTCCGGAACCAAATAAAAATAATTTTATGATGTAAATAATATAATTATTTTCTCCGAATTTAATGGCTCGAAAATTATCCTTCTCAAATCCATGATTCCAGACTGCAAATCCTGTCCCAGGCTGACCGGGAGCGTCTATGTGACGGTATCTGTCAGTCTCCGGCAGCTCACCGGGAGCGTCCAAGTGACTGTATCTGTCAGTCTCTGGCAGCTCACCGGGAGCGTCTATGTGACGGTATCTGTCAGTCTCTGGCGGCTCACCGGGAGCGTCTGTGTGACGGTATCTGTCAGTCTCTGGCAGCTCACCGGGAGCGTCTATGTGACGGTATCTGTCAGTCTCTGGCAGCTCACCGGGAGCGTCTGTGTGACGGTATCTGTCAGTCTCCGGCAGCTCACCGGGAGCGTCCAAGTGACTGTATCTGTCAGTCTCTGGCAGCTCACCGGGAGCGTCTATGTGACGGTATCTGTCAGTCTCCGGCAGCTCACCGGGAGCGTCTATGTGACGGTATCTGTCAGTCTCTGGCAGCTCCCGGGAGCGTCTATGTGACGGTATCTGTCAGTCTCTGGCAGCTCACCGGGAGCGTCTATGTGACGGTATCTGTCAGTCTCTGGCAGCTCACCGGGAGCGTCTATGTGACGGTATCTGTCAGTCTCTGGCAGCTCACCGGGAGCGTCTATGTGACGGTATCTGTCAGTCTCTGGCAGCTCACCGGGAGCGTCTGTGTGACGGTATCTGTCAGTCTCTGGCAGCTCCCCGGGAGCGTCTATGTGACGGTATCTGTCAGTCTCTGGCAGCTCACCGGGAGCGTCTGTGTGACGGTATCTGTCAGTCTCCGGCAGCTCACCGGGAGCGTCTATGTGACGGTATCTGTCAGTCTCTGGCGGCTCACCGGGAGCGTCTGTGTGACGGTATCTGTCAGTCTCCGGCAGCTCACCGGGAGCGTCCAAGTGACGGTATCTGCAGATCATAGTTATTACGTCACCGCCCCTTCAGAACTGCCAGCAGTGGCTCCGGCCTCTCCGACTACAACTCGATGGAGCGCGCGCACGGCGGCGACAAGCGGAAGAAGGAGGTGGCGGCCAGCTCGCGGTTCGACGCCACACGCGTTGATCCGGAGGACGTCATCAACGACCTGCTGCAGAATGCAGACTTCAATGGCGACGAGTCGGCTGAAAGTGAGTGGCCAGCGCCATCTCCCGGCGCCGTGGTAGGTTGTGTTGTCGGAGACTTCCGATAGCGGAGCTGGCCCGCTGATGCCACGGGTGCACCGCTTGACATGACCAAGCTCGCTTACCAGTGACGCTTTCATAACGGAACATGGATCTAGACCTCCATGGAGCAGATATGGAATCTGGCACACCAGTAATTTAACTGTCACACCAATTGTTTTCGGTTTCAATGTTTCTTCTATGGGCGATTGCTGGCAAGAATGGCCTGAGGCCTCTTGCCACACCAGTAATTTCTTGATATCTACATTAAACACTCATGTAAGGTGGTCGATTGTAGTGTTGTGATTGGTTGTGAACTTCAGCTGCAATTGATCCTTGTTTGATAATGTGCCATATCCTTGTATGAAGGTGCCATACTTGATGGGTGGCCAAGTATTATCTGTGACTCAGCAGGAGAAGGACTTAGGTGTTATTTTGAACACAAAATTGGAGGCATCAGAACAGACCAAAGAAGCCAGGAAAAAGGCACTAAGAATGCTTGGGGCAATACAGAGGAATGTGTCATACAAAAGTGAGGAGGTCATCGGGAAGCTTTACTGTGCATATGTCAGGCCACATTGAAAATACTGTGTCCAAGCTTGGTCCCCTAGTTGTGAGAAAGATTGTTGGCTTTTAGAGAGAGTACAAAAGAGGGCAACAAAAATGGTTAATGGTATAGGCAACCTGGCATATGAGGAAAGATTGAAGAAATTGAATGTTTTCACTTAGATATAGAAGGCTGAGAGGAGATCTCATCGAGGTTTTTAAATTTGTTCATGGTCAGGAACAGGGATATCTCAGGGAAATGTTTGAATTTAACAGAAATGATGCAATTAGAGGTCATCAATTCAAAATTAAAGTTAATCACAGCAGGACAAGGTTAACACAGTCTTTCTTCACCAACAGGGTAGTCGAACACTGGAACCAGCAGCCAGGAACCATTGTCAGTAGCAACACACTGAACATCTTTAAAAACTGCATAGACAATCATTATAAGAATAGGGGGCTTGTTTTTCTGTATTCCAGGGAGGGCTGATATACAGATTTGGTGGGCAACTGGTTCAGTGTCCAAAAGTGCAACCAAGAAGGGCCCTTGTGGCTCATAGTTGCACTGATCTTTTATGTCTTTATTTATGTCTTTATGATAAGATTGAGAAGATTGATAAGACTGTGTTTTTCGTAGAGCTGCACCATGTCGCCCGCACGACCCTACTCTGCTATCTATTTGCACGACATTATAGTATGTATTTGTGCTACCCTTCCATTATCTGTAAATGTCACGAGTCTGCCGATGGTCGCCAGCGTCCGGGCTGCAGCTGTTCGTGGCCAGGGACGGCAGCACGGCCTTCACGTCCGGTACTCACGCGGCCAGCTACCAGCCGGTGGTGATCAAGAGGTAGTGGCCGCCGCCGCCGGCCCGTTCCCACCGTCACCGTCACCGTGGGACGGCGCGCGCCCTGTCTAGTCGTGTGTCGGTGCCCGGCCGCTCTCCCTCCAGTGGGCCGAGTGTGGGTTGTGAGCGGCGCGGACAGTGCACGCCACTGTCCGACCGGCCGCCGTTAGGTGTCTGATGTCGTGCGCGTCCGTGCCGGTGCCGTCGTCAGAGCGAACGGCACTGCCGGTGTGCGCCGCCCGCAATATGACCCCGCTGGTGTTTTTCTATGTCGTCTTTTGTGATTGCCGACTGCTGCTGCGGCTGTTTTGGCTGGCGTTTTTGTCGCGACACGCCGAGGCCTGTTGTCGGGAGACGCTTTACCGCTACTGACGTCGGGCTACCGGCTCCCGTCGGCGTTTTCTCCTACCTTTGAAGTCGTTCGTGTCGTAGGATGCTAATCGTACTTTTCGAGAGAAGCTGACCATCATTGCCGCGAGAGTAACGGACCATTGTTGCCGACGATCTTGTCGTCAACCTGCGGTGCCAAATGCACTTCAGTTCCCGGGAACTGTTTGTATCGCTTTATCTTGACTTCAATTTTGTCTTTTTTACATACCATGGTATCTATGTAGAAAATAAAAGGCTACTTAATTTGGGTACTGTGTTTGCAATGTTAGCCTCGCCACGTCTTCAGCGCTCATGTCCTGGACAGGATTGCTAATGGTGGACAATAAGTGATCCCAAATGATTATTTAGTTAAGAACCGAAAGATTCTTTACTGTTTTAATTAAGAACCGGCGTATGGCAAATACGTAGGCTAGAATTATCCAAAGCTTTTATTTTCTCAGCAGGTGAGTCATAGTGTCATAAAAGCCGAACGAAGCCCGAACACATGCAACTAATGTTCTTGTTCCATTACTTCAAAGTACATTTTTGGTGTGCCATCCAGAGGCAGTTGACATGCCCATGGAAATTTGGAAATGGAAAAGAAGCATCTGCTATAATCTTGCTCCGGCCGGGGTTTGACCATTCGCGACACACTGGATAACTGCATGGTTCCTTCCCCAGGCTATCTCCGGGACTAGCCGCGCGATCTTAAGCCAGATTACAATAGATCGTACCAGATGTGTAGATTTTGGGTGTACGTTTTGTTGACTTCGATGCGAAGAAAGTTAGGCGAGTTCAACGTTGAAGTTCCATGCATTTTATGCACCTACTTTAGCCCGTAAAACTCGGCGTAAAACGGGGTTTTAAAGTAGTGAGCACATCTTCGAATCCGTGCAAGTAGACTGTAGCCAGAAGCAACTTCCTGCATGTAAAGTCATGACGGCTAACGCCACCTTCCATTTACACCCAGCTAACCATACTTCAATAAATAATACCGAGTTCAATTTACAGTTGGAAGAACTTTTTATGCAGTATGCAGCATAAAATCTTCAACCATGTTGCAACGTTTCGCAATGCAAATTATCGTATTTGTCTACACAGCGCGCATTACACATCCAGAGGTATTTGAAGGGAACCTGCGTAGGGAGAGATGTGGTGCGGTGCTGTTGTTAGGTGCCGACTTTGGAAAGCTAACATAGAGGCAAACTATTCGAAGTTGTTAACTTCCTTATCTTCCTTCCCTATAAAAACATCTGCTTGTCACGCGTTCATCGTCTTTTGAGGATTGCTTCCTACCCGTCGCCTTGGCACGAAGTCGTTGCCTTCACACCACCCCCGGTGTCATACCATGGCCTTGGCTGAGAAAAGGATCCAGATGCAACCCAATTTTTTCTGTAAGCAGCTTATTTCTGGGGGAAAGAAAGTTTTTTTGGCCATATTCAAAAAGCATACCGTCCGTGCGGACTACGCCTTGCGACAATATAACCGATGCACTGTCCTGTCGGGTTACACATGGCGACAACATAACCTGTACTGTCCTGGCGGGCTGCGCACATGGCGACAACATAACCTGTACTGTCCTGTCGGGTTACACATGGCGACAACATAACCTGTACTGTCCTGTCGGGTTACACATGGCGACAACATAACCTGTACTGTCCTGTCGGGTTACACATGGCGACAACATAACCTGTACTGTCCTGGTGGGCTGCACATGGCGACAACATAACCTGTACTGTCCTGGTGGGCTGCACATGGCGACAACATAACCTGTACTGTCCTGGCGGGCTGCGCACATGGCGACAACATAACCTGTACTGTCCTGGTGGGCTGCACATGGCGACAACATAACCTGTACTGCCCTGGCGGGCTGCGCACATGGCGACAACATAACCTGTACTGTCCTGTCGGGTTACACATGGCGACAACATAACCTGTACTGTCCTGGCGGGCTGCGCACATGGCGACAACATAACCTGTACTGCCCTGGTGGGCTGCACATGGCGACAACATAACCTGTACTGTCCTGGCGGGCTGCACATGGCGACAACATAACCTGTACTGTCCTGGCGGGTTACACATGGCGACAACATAACCTGTACTGTCCTGGCGGGCTGCGACATGGCGACAACATAACCTGTACTGTCCTGGTGGGCTGCACATGGCGACAACATAACCTGTACTGTCCTGTCGGGTTACACATGGCGACAACATAACCTGTACTGTCCTGGCGGGCTGCGCACATGGCGACAACATAACCTGTACTGTCCTGGTGGGCTGCACATGGCGACAACATAACCTGTACTGCCCTGGCGGGCTGCGCACATGGCGACAACATAACCTGTACTGTCCTGGTGGGCTGCACATGGCGACAACATAACCTGTACTGTCCTGGCGGGCTGCACACATGGCGACAACATAACCTGTACTGTCCTGTCGGGTTACGACATGGCGACAACATAACCTGTACTGCCCTGGTGGGCTGCACATGGCGACAACATAACCTGTACTGTCCTGGCGGGCTGCGCACATGGCGACAACATAACCTGTACTGCCCTGGCGGGCTGCACATGGCGACAACATAACCTGTACTGTCCTGTCGGGTTACACATGGCGACAACATAACCTGTACTGCCCTGGCGGGCTGCACATGGCGACAACATAACCTGTACTGCCCTCCTGGCGGTGCTGCACATGGCGACAACATAACCTGTACTGTCCTGTCGGGTTACACATGGCGACAACATAACCTGTACTGCCCTGGCGGGCTGCGCACATGGCGACAACATAACCTGTACTGTCCTGTCGGGTTACACATGGCGACAACATAACCTGTACTGTCCTGGCGGGCTGCACATGGCGACAACATAACCTGTACTGTCCTGGCGGGCTGCACATGGCGACAACATAACCTGTACTGTCCTGGCGGGCTGCACATGGCGACAACATAACCTGTACTGCCCTGGCGGGCTGCGCACATGGCGACAACATAACCTGTACTGTCCTGTCGGGTTACACATGGCGACAACATAACCTGTACTGTCCTGGTGGGCTGCACATGGCGACAACATAACCTGTACTGCCCTGGCGGGCTGCACATGGCGACAACATAACCTGTACTGTCCTGTCGGGTTACACATGGCGACAACATAACCTGTCGGGCTGCACATGGCGACAACATAACCTGTACTGTCCTGTCGGGCTACACATGGCGACAACATAACCTGTACTGTCCTGGCGGGCTACACATGGCGACAACATAACCTGTACTGTCCTGTCGGGTTACACATGGCGACAACATAACCTGTACTGTCCTGGCGGGCTGCACATGGCGACAACATAACCTGTACTGTCCTGGCGGGCTGCACATGGCGACAACATAACCTGTACTGTCCTGGCGGGCTGCACATGGCGACAACATAACCTGTACTGTCCTGTCGGGTTACACATGGCGACAACATAACCTGTACTGCCCTGGCGGGCTGCACATGGC
Organism: Ashinkailepas kermadecensis; assembly: GCA_034440615.1. NCBI lineage: Eukaryota > Metazoa > Arthropoda > Thecostraca > Neolepadidae > Ashinkailepas > Ashinkailepas kermadecensis. The sequence continues at coordinate 1,002,940 of JAOTOM010005145.1, read as the reverse complement.
GACAACATAACCTGTACTGTCCTGTCGGGTTACACATGGCGACAACATAACCTGTACTGTCCTGGCGGGCTGCACATGGCGACAACATAACCTGTACTGTCCTGGTGGGCTGCGACATGGCGACAACATAACCTGTACTGTCCTGTGAATGCGGGTGCACATGGCGACAACATAACCTGTACTGTCCTGGCGGGCTGCACATGGCGACAACATAACCTGTACTGTCCTGGTGGGCTGCGACATGGCGACAACATAACCTGTACTGCCCTGGCGGGCTGCACATGGCGACAACATAACCTGTACTGTCCTGGCGGGCTACACATGGCGACAACATAACCTGTACTGCCCTGGCGGGCTGCACATGGCGACAACATAACCTGTACTGTCCTGGCGGGCTGCACATGGCGACAACATAACCTGTACTGTCCTGGCGGGCTGCACATGGCGACAACATAACCTGTACTGCCTGGCTGGGCTGCACATGGCGACAACATAACCTGTACTGCCTGCGGGTGGGCTGCACATGGCGACAACATAACCTGTACTGTCCTGGCGGGCTGCACATGGCGACAACATAACCTGTACTGTCCTGGCGGGCTGCACATGGCGACAACATAACCTGTACTGTCCTGGTCGGGCTGCACATGGCGACAACATAACCTGTACTGTCCTGGCGGGCTGCACATGGCGACAACATAACCTGTACTGTCCTGTCGGGTTACCATCACAACATAACCTTCTGTGGGCTGCACATGGCGACAACATAACCTGTACTGTCCTGGCGGGCTGCACAATGGCGACAACATAACCTGTACTGCCCTGGCGGGCTGCGACATGGCGACAACATAACCTGTACTGTCCTGGCGGGCTGCGACATGGCGACAACATAACCTGTACTGTCCTGGTGGGCTGCACATGGCGACAACATAACCTGTACTGTCCTGGCGGGCTGCACATGGCGACAACATAACCTGTACTGCCCTGGCGGGCTGCGACATGGCGACAACATAACCTGTACTGTCCTGGCGGGCTGCACATGGCGACAACATAACCTGTACTGTCCTGGTGGGCTGCACATGGCGACAACATAACCTGTACTGCCCTGGCGGGCTGCGACATGGCGACAACATAACCTGTACTGCCCTGGCGGGCTGCGACATGGCGACAACATAACCTGTACTGTCCATTGTCTGTCGGGCTGCACATGGCGACAACATAACCTGTACTGTCCTGTGGGGCTGCACATGGCGACAACATAACCTGTACTGCCCTGGTGGGCTGCACATGGCGACAACATAACCTGTACTGCCCTGGCGGGCTGCGCACATGGCGACAACATAACCTGTACTGTCCTGGTGGGCTGCACATGGCGACAACATAACCTGTACTGTCCTGTCGGGTTACACATGGCGACAACATAACCTGTACTGTCCTGGCGGGCTGCACATGGCGACAACATAACCTGTACTGTCCTGGCGGGCTGCACATGGCGACAACATAACCTGTACTGTCCTGTCGGGCTGCACATGGCGACAACATAACCTGTACTGTCCTGGCGGGCTGCACATGGCGACAACATAACCTGTACTGCACAACATAACCTGTACTGCCCTGGTGGGCTGCACATGGCGACAACATAACCTGTACTGCCCTGGCGGGCTGCGCACATGGCGACAACATAACCTGTACTGTCCTGGTGGGCTGCACATGGCGACAACATAACCTGTACTGTCCTGTCACGGGGGCGAGGGTTACACATGGCGACAACATAACCTGTACTGTCCTGGTGGGCTGCACATGGCGACAACATAACCTGTACTGCCCTGGCGGGCTGCACATGGCGACAACATAACCTGTACTGTCCTGTCGGGCTTTGACACATGGCGACAACATAACCTGTACTGCCCTGGCGGGCTGCGACATGGCGACAACATAACCTGTACTGCCCTGGTGGGCTGCACATGGCGACAACATAACCTGTACTGTCCTGGTGGGCTGCACATGGCGACAACATAACCTGTACTGCCCTGGCGGGCTGCGCACATGGCGACAACATAACCTGTACTGTCCTGGCGGGTTACACATGGCGACAACATAACCTGTACTGTCCTGTCGGGTTACACATGGCGACAACATAACCTGTACTGTCCTGGTGGGCTGCACATGGCGACAACATAACCTGTACTGCCCTGGCGGGCTGCGACATGGCGACAACATAACCTGTACTGTCCTGTCGGGTTACGCACATGGCGACAACATAACCTGTACTGCCCTGGCGGGCTGCGCACATGGCGACAACATAACCTGTACTGTCCTGGTGGGCTGCACATGGCGACAACATAACCTGTACTGCCCTGGCGGGCTGCGCACATGGCGACAACATAACCTGTACTGTCCTGGTGGGCTGCACATGGCGACAACATAACCTGTACTGTCCTGGTGGGCTGCACATGGCGACAATGTAACCTGTACTGCCCTGGCGGGCTGCGCACATGGCGACAACATAACCTGTACTGTCCTGGTGGGCTGCACATGGCGACAATGTAACCTGTACTGTCCTGGCGGACTGCACATAGCGACAATGTAACCGGCATGTACACTGTCCGGGTTGGCTTCCCGTGGAGACAACAACCAGTTGTCTGGGCGGGTTACACATAGACAGCATAACGGATAGGCGTCGCCATTTAAGGCGCTGGACGAAGGAGAGCAAGAGGCAAGGTGCCCAACGCTTCAGGCGATTCTGTGCCTGATGCGTTGGGGCATGAAACCCTGAAATCTGAGGGCACGTTTCCGCGACTGACGGGGAACTTATCGCCGACTGCAGTGGCGCTCTCCTCGCATCTCAGGCGTGTACATTATGCGTGCAATTGGCAAAGTCCATGGATGTCGGAAATAGGTACACCTGTTTCTGCAATTTTGCATAGTATATTCATATTGATGCGTTCCCCAGAGTAGGCAGAGGAACCCGATTGTGGACACAGTACCACCAATGTGGCCATATGGAATTGAAAAATAACTTATATTCGGCCAAATTTGCCAGTAATCCTGCCGAAATCGAGCTCATCTGCGGAATATTATCAACGTATACCAAGCTCAAATGCACACTGACGAATTGTCCAATTACCAAATGGCACGTTGTGTCGGGGTCCTTTTTGTCGCACGGACTTCTCACTCAGTTTATACCGCATGCAGTAACTCAGCGAGGCGTCGAAAAGGTGGTAAAGTTCCGCGCTCTTCTGATCCGCGTGAGGGAAACGTCTCGGGTGCGGACCCTCTTGAACTTGCAGCGATTCCTGAACGTTCTGGTTGAGGTGGTCGTGGCCGACCGCCTCAATGGCACAGTGCACATATTCCTCGGCGTATGGTCCCAGCCTGACGCCGACCTCTCGGAGCAAGAGCTCCCGAGGGAGCTGAATCCCCAAGGCGTTTATGGGCGCAAAATGACCAATGCAGTCGACGCGCCCTAAAGCACAAATCCACCACCACCACCCAAGGCGTTTGCGAGGTGATTCGCCTCGGCAGCCGGTCTTTCACCTCAAGCTTCGTTCTCAAGTTGAGCCGCCTCTTCTCTGAGGGTTCGGTGGTTCTTTTTTGCGCACTTTGTGCGCCAAAAGAAGCTCACCCTAAGACTCTCTTTCTTCACAACAGGACTTTTCAGGACCACACCTACCTCTTCAGACATCATGGGACATGACAAATTTGACGGGTTTCACATGATTTCTCAGGACATCTTAAGCCTCCAGGGGGCCCCTTTCAACCTTCTGAGAAACTGCACGTTCAGAGTCCCTTAGAACTGGTTAAGCCCTTTGAGTGTAGAGGGACCCTAGAAGTTTAAAGAGTCCTCGAAACCGGAGGGTTCCTTGAAGCCGGAGGACGCTGTGTAGCTCATGTGTGGGCTCCTCTAAGTTCGATGGAGGAGTCCCGGGATTTTTCTAGATTCGGATGGGAACAGGTGGAGCCCCTGGGAAGTTGGAGAGCCCCTAGAAGGATTACATGTCCTGTAGTTTAGTTCTTGGAGCTAGAGATGTCCTGGGAAATTGGAGAATTTGAGGCCTCCTGAGAGCTAGAGGAGTCACGGAAGTAGGAGGATCGGCTGGGAACAGAAATAGTCCCTGGGAGCTGGAGAGGCCTCTCGAAGCCGGAAGGTCTCTTGAAGCTGGAGGGACCCTTCGAAGCTGGAGTGCTCCTGGTAGTTCATGTACGGTTCCTTTGAGCTCCGTGGAGTTCTGAGAGTTGCCGAGGTCCGGCTGGGAACAGGAGGACCATCCGGAAACTGGAGAGAGATTTTGAATCTGGGGAAGCCCATTTAAGCTTGAGTGGCCTCTTGAAGCTGGAGGTACCCCTCGAAGCAGGAAGACCTCTTTTAGCTGCGTGGGCCTCTTCGAGCTCGGTGGGCTCTGTATGAGTTGGATGATCCCTGGGTGGAGTAATGCTTCTGGAGTTTGGGGGAACCCTGGAAGTTTGAGAACCCATGTGAATTTGGGGAATGTGAAGGATCTATAGGAATTACAGGGCCTTTCATAGCTGGAGGAGTCACGGAAGTTTGAAGACCCGCTGGGAACAGAAGTGGTCCTGAGCTGGAAACCCCTTGAAGTTGGAAGGCCCTTTAAATCTGGGGGTGCTTCTTGAAGTCGGGAACCTCGGCAGTTATGCGGGTTCTTTGTTGCTCGATGACCCCTGCAGGAGTTGGAGGGCTCCTGGAAGGAGTAGTGTTCCTGTGGTTTGAGGGGCCCCTTGGAACTAGAGGCCCCCGGGGAATTTGGATAATTTGAAAGGCCCATTAGATCTGGAGGAGTCCCGGGAGTTTGAGGACCGGCTAGCAACAAGAGTCCCTAGGAGCTGGAGGAACTAAAGCTTGAGGGCCTTTGAAGTTAGAGGGTCCAGTAGTGGCTGCATAGGTCCCTCAGAGCTCGATGATCTCCACAGGAGTTGGATGGCCCCTAACAATATTTGGGCTTGTGGCATTTGAGGGATCACTGATTTCCAGGGCTTCTCAAACTCCAGGAACCTTAATCTTACGAAAGTGGTATATATCGGGATGGGGCCATTGGGGAATTGGTTTAATTACAGAAAATAAATGTCAAATTGGCCATTTTGAACAAAAAGTGAGGGAATACCGGGAACCTTGCAAAGTTGGAGTGTAGGTGCAGCTTCTCTTCCGAACCACAACCCATCCTCCTCTCCTTTGGTCAATTCGTTGCGGTCCTGGAGGTACTCGCTCCAGCAGAATTGTTCACAAACATCACGTATGCGCCATGCAACGTCGGACTGACAGCTCATGCTCCCCGTTCAGGGAGTTTGTGCGGCAGCTGCTCGCCAGCCGGTGGCGCCTGGCATGCAAAGCAGCGGCTGCCGGCTCGTACCGACCATATGTCTGCAGCCGCCTCAACCGTGTGTTTAAATACAAGGTGTGTATGAGAGAGCGTAACGAAAACTGATCTCTGGCCCTTTACGAGCCCCTGTCCGTACTGAGCGGAGGGTCCAATGCCGGACTGAACCGACGCGTCGTTGACGGCTTTCCCATTACCAAACCGCCGGCCCTATATCGATTGCCGCAACAACTATCCCACCGGCTATTCCACTGACTGTCCCACCAGCAGTCCCACCGGCTGTCCCACCAACCGTCCCACTGACGATCACACCAGCTGTCCCACCGACTATCTCACCAGCCCACCAATTGTCCCACCATTCACCAGTTATTCCACTGACCGTCCCACCAACTGATCCACCAATTGTAGCAGCTCAATGACCAACTGTTTTATTGGACACGAACTGCCGCACTTACTGTACGGCTGGTTATCCCACCAAATATCTGGCGTGCAGAGAGGTCTCCTTTGCGTCTCACTGATCGTATGCCTTTCTAGGTCATATGTCAGATTATAGTCCAGCCCACAGGTCAGGACGCAGGTCAGGGTGCAGGCAGGGATGTCGTTTTACGAAAATGATTCGGATGGCCCAAATGCCCAAAGGCATTTGTTACAATGCATGTGCGCTGGACCCTGGAAAACGCGCACTGAGCACATAAACACTGAACATGCAATTGTGTTGATTATATATCAAGCGCATTACTTAGCCGCGGCATATGTCGAGTGCCCAAGAATGTCAGTACTATAGCGATATCACAAGGTCAGCACTAAGTAGAACCATCCTCTTCTTTATTTCGCATTTTCCAGAATTCAGACTTCTCTGACCCTTGGCGGCATCTCTCTCACTGAATGAGGCCCCTTCTCCCCGACTTTAGACGGCCTCTCTCCCATTCCAAGCAATCCTTTCAGGTCAGACCACTTACTCATGCTGGTGCCTCAGGCTTCTGACTTCAGCTTTTAGACGCCCCTCTCTCACTCCATAGGTACGGCTCCTCCCCGATTTTAGACGTCCCTGTCCGACGTTAGACGGTTTCTCTTCCAACTTTCCATGGCCGCCCTTCGTCTTCGGATGACTCCTGTCTTTCTTCGACCTCAAACGGCCCCTAGACATATAATTTCCCAGAACAGCAGAAGTTAATCATTCATTGAATGAAACCATTGATGGCATAATCGCAAATTCCGACTGACTGAACTGCCCCAACTCCTGAACCAGACAACATTTCAGTCCATTGTGTTGCAAAATGATGAGCTATTCGAGTATGTGCAGATATGTGCAGGCTAAGTAGATAACTCGGGCGGTTCCGAAGTCAACCTGGAAACCCACAAGGAGTTTTTTAATTAACCCCGTTCCCGTGCTCCGTGGGTTAAGACGGTCCTCTCCATCTCTTCGATTTTAGATGGTCCCAATCTGATGCAAAACGATCGCTTTATGACTTCATGTGACCCTGTAGGAAAGCAGAACCTTCCTTAAACGACCCCTTCCAAGCTTACATCACTCTACAAGCTGACTATGGATATCTACAATTTAATAGGGCCCTTGCCGACATCTGAAATCGGACGAATATGTACCGATGATCTAATGCTTATTATTTTCATCTTCGCAACCATTCGGTTGGCTCAACTTCGCATTTGGATGGCGACACAAGAAAGTTAGGGTAGCTTGAACCATTCCAAAAGCATTACCATTAGCTTAGTGCAAGCACATATCGTATGTTAGATAATAACAGGTTGGCTGTGGGTCAGTTTTCGGTCACCTATGGAATTTAGACAGTAACAGGCAGCTGCAGGTCAGTTCTCGGTCACCAATGCCAATGCATGCCGTGCATTACACACAGGTCAGAAATACGTCGCAAGTTAGATACACCTCACAGGTTAGATGCAGGCCACAGGCCAGAGGTCAAGTGCCAGGCACCCGGACCCCCAAATTGTCAGGATCTGGTACAAGGTTGCGAAGAGCTCACCTGGATGATGCACCAACGTCCTATATTGCTGAAACCGCCGCCAGTTCGTACCGTGCATAACAATCAGCTGAGCGGGGATAACAACAGACGCCACTGCTTCGGTCATCGCTGTTAGCTATCACTGAATAGCCACCGAAGGCACTGATGGTCCTCTCTCCCTCTTTCTTTCTGACGATGCACACGAGAGAGTTGTGGGCCGAGAGAGAGAGAGACAGACAGACATTCAGACATACACAAAACAGAGAAGAAATGGAGAGAGCGATATATGTGTATCTGCATCGCACATTGTGCATATATATATATATATATATATATATATATATATATATATATATATATATACATATATATCTATATATATATATATATATATATATATATATATATATATATATATATATATATATATATATATATATATATATATATATATATATATATATATATATATATATATATATATATATATATATATATATATATATATATTATATATATATATATATATATATATATATATGTATGTATATATATATATATATATATGTATATCTATATATATATATATATATATATATATCTTCTTTTTAAATTTATTTATGTATATATATATCTAGAGAGAGAGAGAGAGGGGGGAAGAGAGAAACAGGAAAAGTGCTAACTGGTCGTCCTTGGCGTGAGCGCTGCCACCGCTGGGGTCCCCGGGGTCCGACTCCACCTAGAAAACTAGAACCTTCGGGAAAATACGGCATCTTCCTCTGAAGCTTCCCAGTTCCTGTATCAGGTCACACCCGAATCAGGTGGATGGACACGCCCGACGGTCCCGCCCCGAGTCTGCCGGGCGAGTCTCCGTCGCTGTCAATGCCACCAGGGCCCGCGACCGGCCCAGCGAGTGGGCTCGCCTGCCTATCTGACCGGTTCGATGTGATACATTCGAAATGGTTGTGCAGCTATTACATAGCACATTGTGCATTACAAAACAGCAAGCAGGATTTTCCCTTCCTCTATACTAGTGCTGGAACAGTCATCTTCGATGCGGCTAACGTTTCTAGCTGCTGAATGAAATGATTTCTCTCTAGCAATAGCGAGCAATGCCGGTAGCCATGGGTACGGCAGAAACGCCAACCCGCATAGGTCTAAATGTATGAGACCCGTATAAGAACCTACCATTGACCGTGGGAAAATGTTGCTTTGTCTCTACGACTGCGAAGCGAGGGGATCAGCTGTTGGTCTCTACGACTGCGAGGTGAGGGCACCGGCTGCGTTCATGTTGTTAATGTTGTTGTCATGTTGTTAATCATAAGGGTGTCGCGTCTCATCTCCGTGCAAGGCCTCCTGGCTCCCACTACCAGGCAGGTGAAGGTGTGTCCGATCACCGATCACGTGTTGTTAATCACGTGGGTATCGCGTCTCAGCTCCGTGCATGGGCCAGGACTCCCACAATGAAGCATTAGCACAGTGGTGGGGCTTTGCCACAGGCATTACTCGTGTGTGTGTGGAGGAGGGAGTGAACAGTGGGCGCAGGTTTGCATTCTCGGCGAGGGGCCGTGGCTGGAGGACATATGCTTTCCAGTCAGTGCTGCTCTCGGAGCAGGGGTGGCGGATTAGGAAGGATGAGCGCAGCAGGGAAGTTCCCCCATCCATTTGGGATTTTGGTGGGGTGGGGGCGCGAACATATACTTTTCCCCATCTGGGAAACTATTTTCTGAGGCGTGCTTTGTGAGCATGTGAGTGTGAGTGTGTGAGCATGTGAGTATGTGATGGTATCCGATGCTCAGAAAACTCCTTCGTCGCTGCGCAATGTGTTTGCGACACACTTGAAGCTTGAAGCTGCATTCAATGTGGTGAAGAAGGATGGATGAAAGATGGAGAAAAGATGAATGGTGAGTAGCTTTGGCTTAACACGAGCCGGCTTAGCCTAAAAACAGACAGAGATTGGCCTATAAGTCAGCTATGTACGGGGGATGGATGAACGGTGTTAGTCTAACTGACCGGCGGCCGTACCACATGACCCGCCACACTCGGCGGAGGTCACGAGGAGCAGTCGGCCGGCCATTGGCACATAGACGCTGTTTCAGTAGCCTAGCGTGCCGTACCAGCTACTGCGATGTGACGGGACAGCGGCTGGCAATTTCGAACATATACAACTAGGACCTTGTTGCCTAATTTGATTGTAAATATACTGCTTGAAGCTAACTTCGTTGCACGACCATGGGAATCTACTCGACCGTCTGGGACAGGCAGAAATTCCCCGAATGGGCGCACACAATCCTCCTACTCCATCTCCAGGAACGGTTAGTTAGCGTTCTCTCTCCGCTCTCTCCCTCTCTTCCTCTTTCTCTCTTTCGCTTTCTGTCTGGTGGTGTGTGTACGGCTGTGTGATGATACGACCTGACTGCAGGGACATAGCCAGGTACAGCTGTTTAATGATATGACCTGACTGCAGGGACGTAGCCATGTACGGCTGTTTGATGATATGACCTGGCTGCAGAGACGTAGCCAGGTACAGCTGTTTGATGATATGACCTGACTGCAGGGACGTAGCCATGTACGGCTGTGTGATGATATGACCTGACTGCAGGAACGTAGCCATGTACGGCTGTGTAATGATATGACCCGACTGCAGGAACGTAGCCATGTACGGCTGTGTAATGATATGAACTGACTGCAGGGACGTAGCCATGTACGGCTGTGTGATGATATGACCTGACTGCTGGAACGTAGCCACGTACGGCTGTGTGATGATATGACCTGGCTGCAGGGGCGTAGTCAGGTACGGCTGTTTGATGATATGACCTGACTGCAGGGACGTAGCCATGTACGGCTGTGTAATTATATGACCTGACTGCAGGGACGTAGCCATGTACGGCTGTTTGATGATATGACCTGACTGCCGGGACGTAGCCATGTACGGCTGTGTGATGATATGACCTGACTGCAGGGGCGTAGTCAGGTACGGCTGTGTGATGATATGACCTGACTGCAGGGACGTAGCCACGAATTGTCCAAGGAAGCATTCAAGCATTTTGCGAAGGGAGTCCGGACTACCCCCACAAATTCAAAGTCCCCGGATTTTGCTCACCATTTTTCGAAAATGGCCCATTTTTTATATTGGGACCCGAATCCACAACCTCCTCAAATTGCAAGTAAGCATGGCACTGCATTACTAATCCAGGAATGTAGATCGTTTAAGCGCTTATCTAGATCCAGGATGCTAAGCCTTCGTTGGAAAGGGCGTAGATTCAGCATTTGGTAAGGGGTAAGCAAACGCCCATTGACGCTGGTAAGGGCACCCAAACATTCACATTGATCCGTGCATGGTCGTAAGGGTTTACAGACATTCTCAACGCCCCTGACATGTTTGCATGGGCCCGCAGACGTGCACAAATGCCCGTAGGCGTCTGCAGCTCCTATATTCGTTTGTAAGGGTCCGAATACGTTCGTAAGAGTTTGTACACGTTCGTAAAGGCTCGTAGACCTTCGCAAAGGCCCATATACGTTCGTAAGGGTCCGCAAACGTTCATAAGGGCCCATAGGCTTTCGTAAGTTGCTCGTAAACATTCTTGGTGACCCGACAACAGCTTCGGCGGCCATAAAACGTGTGCTGGCCTTTCTATCTTCGCCATAATGATCCCGTGTACGAATACTTACCGATCCCTGGCTCGGCCCTTCGGGTCTCGCCAAAGAAGCCAAGCGCCCCTTTTGGAAAATGGCGGCACTTTGAAAACCGTCCCCCCAATATTGTATGTCGCTCCTAGACAGGAAAGGACCCTCCTAGACTCCTAGACCTGTCGCTTGTGTGTCGATACGGTTGTGGCTTTCGTACCGGAGTGATGTGCTGACCTCAGATGGCTTGTTGACGCCACGCTAGCTATGTACTCCTTGCAGCTGCGACTGGTATGCAGTCGCTGTGATTGCTGGATGGCCGAGCCGACGGGGCTCCGTCCACCGCATGTTGGAAGCATCGCTATTACGAGTGACGGTGAGGCCCAAGCGAATTTTCTCCCGGTGTGTGTCTTAGAACAGTAGACCGGAATCTGACATTGGTCGGAAAAAACGACCATAGAGCGTTCTGGAAATTTGTTGGCAACCAAACACTGATCCAAGTCTTAATTTGGGTCTTACGCTTCTGAAAAAAAGCCACCACGCATGGTGGCAAACTTCGCTTTTCCTGAACACGTTGTGGCTGTTTTAGGAGAGCGATCGAAGACGGAAGGGTAGACACTCATGCGTGGTGTCATGCGTGATGACGCTTTAAATACATGGGAGGCACGCGATCATCCTGTGTTATGGCGTCGGCCGCCTTGGTTACCTTAATGAGTAGTTTTGGCTTAGCACCAGACTTGTGCTCGACTCGAGTTGAATCGAGAATCGACTCATGAATCAATCGTTTTTGGATGAGTCGTGAGTTGAATCGATTCTTTTCCCAAAAACATATCTTGAGTCGCGAGTTGAATCACATGTTTCTTTTTTAAAATGAGTTGAATCACGAGTCAATCATTTGAATCACAATGAGTCATTTGAGTCTTGCAACTCAAATGCAAGTCATGAACAAATGATATAAAGCATGTATCTTTGTAAATAGTATGCCATGACACAAGGTGGGGAGTAAGAACACAGTATAATTATTAATGCTTAACATTACAATTGTCAACTTATCAGCTGCCAGTGAATAAAGAATGAGGTGTACTTAAGTTATTTACCAAAAACGGATAACAATAACTACAAAAAAAAATTATCAATGCTAAGCTTGGTATTCACAATCAGTATCATGCATGAGTCAATTAAAGTGCCAGAAACACAACACAGAAATGGGATATGATTGTGAAAAATAATAGGGAACTGAAACGACCATGCACTTTTTTTTGGAACAGGCATTTGCACTGAATACATTGCGTCGGTTTGTGTGACAAATAACAAACCCAAGTTACCTTTACAAGAAGGTAGATAAAAATTTTCCTTCAAGCCCGCATGACGTCATTCGAAGTAAAAAAAAAAAATGGTAGAAATTTTGCTGCAGAACTTTTCTCAAATCATACGCAATGGTCACTCTAATTTGCTTCCTAGCAAATATATTTGTATTCCGCTCACCAGGTGAGTTATACTCTTTTCCCATTCTTTCCATTGAGCATTTGTTCCGACACATTTTATTCTCATGCATAGACAAGGTCGGATTTGTGCATTGTAATCCGGCGTTTGGAGAGGAATATTTTGTAGTCATCCAGTATGGAGAATATTTGTATTCAAACCTTATGCATGGTAACTCAACTTGCACCCATTTCAGTGAATTTTGAGCACTTTTCCTTGATCACAGCAGTTCGTTGTCAAAAGTTAATAACTTGGGAACTTCAACTTCCAGACGAAAAAACAACAAATAATTTTCTGGAAAGGATAATGTTCAGCATCCCCAAAATCTAGGATCAGCCTATTTTTCCAAAAAATTACCTACCTACCTACATTGACATACAGCAGTTGTTGAAAACAGTTTTTCCAGGCCCAGGGCATGATGCATTCTTCCTTGGTGAATCTTGCATGGATTGTTGATGATACATGCATAATTGAACATTTATGTACAACACCATTGTAATCTAGGAATGCCCTCCTGAAACTTGCAACTCAACTGAAACTCTCCTGCCAATGGGGAGAAGAAGCTATGGAGCACTTAGCGCCCCCTTGACTGTCCTTTCTTCTGCTCTTGAACGAGGGTGACAACTTGAACATGTAAAATGGATGGTAGAGGGAGCCTACCAATGTCAGGAACAAGCCCTTTATTTTGGAGGCACTTGATGGTGAGCCTGCCGGAAATGGCACATTGTTGGGCAGGACGATTATTACTGGGTCATTTAGGATACCCTTTGATGAAGCTTAAGAATAGGTCTTTCAATTAGAATACGTCGAAGTACCCTATATTGCCATAAAATATGCAAGATAGCGTAGAGAAAGTCGGTAAAATTGGGTGTAAACCAATGGTGAAGGGAAACCTTCAAGTCTGCTACCAAACAAACTTCGTGGGGGCAACAAACCAACGCAATCATATTCTGTGCAGATACCTATTGCAGTGCAGAACCTGGGTGCCATGTTGCAGTTAGGTGATGTGTGTCAGGTATATGATTCAGGTTGTGTGTGCATCATGCTGATGTGGATTGAGGTATTATGCACTCATTGCTTTGCATATGCATTGACAACCATTCATCTCGTTAATCTGTTTGAGTCAATTACTTTATGCACATGCACGTTCATTTATCTGTATATTTATCCTATATATCAACCATTACAGTGCATGACGAATGATAAATAATGTAAGGTGAAAACAAAGTTATAGCAAAAATAATATATCCAACAGATGTTTCGACGTTGGAGCATCTTCGTTAGTGTGAATAAATACTGATTCCCTTCTTTAATTAGACAGATGAAGATGAGTTGACATCAAACTGTCTGTCAAATAAATTATTTTTGCTATAACTTTGTTTTCACCTCACATTATATATATATATATATATATATATATATATATATATATATATATATATATATATATATATAATATATATATATATATATTATATTATATTTTATATATATATATATATATATATATTATATGTATATATATATATATATATATATATATATATATATATATATATATATATATATATATATATATATATGAATAGTGTGTGAGCAGTGCACACAAAATCATATGGCTTATGAGTCTGATACCATTGAGTCGGATCTTAATCGATTCAAATTTATGTTTGAGTCGTGAGTTGAATCGGATCTCTGTAGCTCTGAGTCTGAATTGGGTCGAATCAAATAATTTTGACCTGCTGTGAATCATGAGTTGAATCGGATCTCAAGATCTATGAATCAAATGTGAGCCGATTCAAACAATTTGAGTCGAGCACAAGTCTGCTTAGCACAAGCCGGCTTAGCCTATAAAACAGACATAGGTGGGCCTAGAAGTTAGCTGGATGACCTGATGACCTGATGACCTGATCCTAGTGGACGGAATTTCTGCCAGCTTCTACGTTTCGTCGTGGCAGCCATTCACCACTCGTCGTGAAAGCCATTCTTGTCAGCATAAAATCGGATCGTAGGGAGGAGGGGAAACCAGACCTGGCGTCAGGCCAATAACCTTCGCTGGACAATTCATATTTCTTGTGCTTGTGGAATCCTGTTATTAATTGCAGGTTCTAAAGTTCCTCTTTATTTTATCGTGCAATGTTCGAGAAGAATCGCTCGCTCGATGAAGGTTTTGTGTTCCTTTGGCGTTTTTATGTCGTTTCAGGGATGGTAGCATTGCACATGTTGACTTTGTAGCCATCACAAAATCTGGTCCATAGCTGTAACTCGAAGATTCTGCAACGGTGCATCGGGACACTAATCCCGTCTTTTCGATGACAATCATCTCACGATCAGGAGAGAAGCGGATTATCTGCACCCGCCCACCCCAGGATCTATGTGAGTGAACAAGAAGCCATTCTATATCTACTTTTATATTTCTCACTTAGTTCGGGGTTTGATAATTTCTCATCAAGTATTCTTGTAGCAAAGTAAACGGGTTGCACCTTTTTGTACGTGTTAGTTTATAATTTACTAGTTCTGAAACGCTTACGTATATATCACGCACGCTTCGGCCCTTAGTCGTCAGGGCGACTACACAAGTTTTGCTTAAAATCTGAGACATGAAGGTGGACAATCACCACTTTGCCTGGTCGATTTGTCGTGGAATGGGCCCCTCCCAAAACAATCATGATGCGTTCTGGCGAAGTGCCATTTGCCATAGTGCGTCGCAGTCGTTTTTGAAGGAGCGAATACGCAAAATATGATTTGCATCTGCGTTTGGTTGATGCGAATTTGCCAGATTGAGTTCAGATTGTTTTTGTTTGGCCAATGGACCATTTCAGTCTTTCATTATAGCATGCATTCGACAGAAGTTCATCTGAGCGACCCTACCCTACGCAGCCCGGTCAGACCGTCACGCTTTTCAAATATCAAGAAGATTTTTGTCACAGCATTTCAAACCTAGATTCCCACATTCATGGTTAAACTTACCCATTTAATTTTGAATTTGGACAGTTTTCAACATAGTATGTTTTTTTACTTCGCGCAATTTTCGTTCATGTAAGAGTTGTATGATGAACCTTGACCCTGAATAAATCTGCAATTGAAACTCCGTATGTCATTGAAAACACTGTCATCGAGAATTCGAACACCAAACACCATTCGCGACTTGGGTTTCATCTTATATAGAAAGTAAACTTTCAGCTCTCACATCGAGAGCAGCTTGAAAAGCCAACAGGGCACTCGGTTCTTCCATTTGGTGTTCGTAAGAAGTTGAGTCTTGAGGATGTTTCAACTCGTTGTCTGCACTGGCTTCGTACTTTGCTGACACCTGTTTAGCACTCGAGTGCTGAAATATTATCTGGGCAGGAGCAGCCAAAGTCCACATGGATAGAGCTGAGAGAGTACAGCACAAATTCTTGATGTGGCCGAAAGAGCAGTCTTCTTCGCATGCTGCTTCCCACTCGCTGTCGTGTGCAAACTTGCGGTATCATTTTGAGATGAGTGCATTGAAGGTACGCAAGGTGCACCATGGCATCATGTGTTCACCGTAGTGTACATCATGATATAATTGACTCACCATTCTTGTTAATGTAAGACGGCTTACATTTTTCATATGGCGTTTCATGCAGTCGCCATGCGGCCCGACCCGCGAGACATCCAGCCGCCGCGACCGGAAACGCACCCACCCTAATTGTCAACAGCGGCCACTTCGTGCCGCCGCCAAAACAAGCAATAACTTCCGCCTAGCCACAGGGTATCAGCCTGACCCAGTAGCCTAGAAGCAGCCACCGCTCTGGACAGCCGGAACAGCCAACCGCCAATCAGCGGCCAGCAGTCACCAGTCACCAGTCACCAGCGTCACCAGCCGGCACCATCAGCCACCAGCCAGGCCACGGGGCACAAAGAGATGGCGTGCGTTGCCTGACGTCTGGGGCCGGCCGCTCCCAGGGGCGGCGCCATTTATAAGCGCCACCCCGGGGGAGTCGGACACCATCCAAGGCAGTCGTCGGGGACACACCACCCAAGGCAGTCGTCGGAGACAGACCACCCAAGAGCGTCGTCAGAGGCACACCACCCAAGGCAGTCGTCGTGGGCAGACCACCCAAGATGGTCGGAAGCACACTGCCCTAGACAGCAGTTGAGACTCTGGTGAAGTGCAGTGAATGTGGACAATGATGAGTTAAACTGTGAGCTTCGCTCGCGTTTGGATCTACACGGCCACTACTGAAAGACTCTGCGAAAACCGAGTGAACATCGCGAAATGTGAGTGAATCAGGCCAGGGAGTGGCGATGTACCTTTCACCCATCATGCAAACCATGTGACCTGTCCGCCACCGGTCTTTTTCTGTATGTGATGGCCACAGCCAGCGGTGGTATTGGTAGCCCGGGAAGGGTAAAGGGGAGGAGCGAAATGTGTGACGATCAAGGGTATTGTGGAGCATGGCTTCAAGGTTGCTGGGCATGATACATGAATGTTTATAGTTTATAAATGAATGGTAGAAATGAATACATAACCACGCACGCACATTACTGACAAGAGTTTAGGTGACGGGGGAACCACGTGGTTCCGGGAAGACGTTATTGAAGAGGGCAGGTCTTCTGGCTCACCATATGCTAAATAACCACCTTCTTTCCATGAGGAATTAAAGCATCTTAGGAGATCTGCTGCGGCCCCACGTCACTCAGCGATTACGGTCAAGGTGGGAATACCCCCGGTCTCTTCCCCACTGTCGCTCTGTCCGTCGGTTTCTCCGTATTTCCCTCTTCTCTCTCTCTCTCTCTCTCTCTCTCTCTCTCTCTCTCTCTCTCTCTCTCTCTCTCTCTCTCTCTCTCTCTCTCTCTCTCTCTCTCTCTCTCTCTCTCTCTCTCTCTCTCTCTCTCTCTCTCTCTCTCTCTCTCTCTCTCTCTCTCTCTCTCTCTCTCTCTCTCTCTCTCTCTCTCTCTCTCTCTCTCTCTCTCTCTCTCTCTCTCTCTCTCTCTATCTATCTCTCTCTCTCTCTCTCTCTCTCTCTCTCTCTCTCTCTATCTATATCTATCTATCTCTCTCTCTATATATCTCTCTATATATCTCTCTTATATATATATATATTCTATCTATATCTCTATCTATATATATATATATATATATATATATATATATATATATATATATATATATATATATATATATATATATATATATATATATATATATATATATATATATATATATATATATATATATATATATATATATATATATATATATATATATATATATATATATATATATATATATATATATATATATATATATATATATATATATATATATATAATATATATATATATATATATATATATATATATATATATATATATATATATACTCTATATATATATTTTTCTCTCTCTCTCTCTCTCTCTCTCTCCCTCTCCCTCTCTCGCTCGCCCTCCAATCAAACGTCAAACACCTGTTCCCCATCAAACAGGCAGCTTGGCCGGTGCCGCCGAAGCCAAGGGTTCATCAACCCTTGTGGAGGGAACAGACCATAACCGTTAACCCGAATAGTCAGTAGTGAATGGGAGTATCGCACGACAGGGACATTTGGTTTATCAGAGATCCGCTATTTCAGTGTGTTTATCTGCATATACATTGTAATTTGCATCATATTCAACCAGACAAATGGGTTTGGTTCCGGCGGGTTTATGAGGGTCTTGATGTCATCCTTGACTGAACGTAAAATAGTGGATGTTACACAAGCCAAGCATTTATCAAGAATGAAATTGCAACCAGGCGTTAAATGACGTGCAGCCCTTCCATACTCGCTCAGCTTTGAGTCACGAACATTCATCCTCCCATGCTCACGAAACTTCCGGACACCTCCGACGTGGAGACCAGCGCAACGTGACAGTGCAGGCAATTATCCACATAAGGGTAAGCTTTAAACGGGCATGGAAAAGCGAATTACAGGTACCAGGTTATCATTCTTCCTTCACGCCGAAAAATATCGAGGGTCCCAATACAGGTGGCGACCCGGTTGGTCTCGCTGGAACGAAGAATAAACACGGGTCAAGGGCAGATAAATCATTGGAGTGGAGGGGGCATACTACACGACTTGATCCGACTTTTCCTGGATCAGGGACAGGGAGAAGGGCCTTTCGTCCAGAAACATATCAGGCACTAATCAAGCGTCACTCAAACGCCAAACCCTGTTCCAAATCAAACATGTCACCCGGTCGAAGGCGCCGAGCCGAGGGTTCTTGACCTTGGGAAGTGATGCGGCAGAAACCGCTAACTTGGGTAAACTCGTGAATTCTCCCCGGGCACTGGGTCACTAAACCATAGCGCCACGTGTTTACGAGACTTCCACCTGCTTTGAATGGTACGGGGTAATAGTACAGAGTAACTGAACCCAGGAAGCTGATTATACATGGAACCGGGGATAACATTCCCCTTAGAAAGGAATGGACTTGAGACTCAAGTTAATTATAGAGGACCCTGTGGTCCGTTGTGTGCGTTTTATGTCACGCCGAGATATGCCGGACAATTTTAAGCGAGCAAGTAGCAAACTATGACTAAAAACAAACCCCGTGACCCGACACAAGGTCGCCCACGCTCCCTTGTATCGATCGCCCTTTTGTCAACTGCATTGCGTCACGGTGATACAGAGCCCCTCAGCACATTACCGGTTGCTAAATGGAACACAAAGTTGAAAGTTGACCTTGTAGTGTCGCTGACCCAGGTCGACCTAGCTTGGTCCGAGACGCGGCACCTCCCTTTAAGTGCTGCTACCAGATGAATAAGTTGTACATTCGCGGCATACCTTTTGCACCATATGTATGGTTATGTGAACTCCTCACCACGGCAAATGTCCATGATATATCGCAAAGCAGTCACGATGGGGAAACAACGTTTACCGGGAAATCGCTGGAAACTCGCCCTCAGGCTTTGTACCTGTCAGTGCATGTATTACCCTTGAATGCTGCGGGCCGGGTAAACATTCGGAGGTCCAAAAGTCTTAAGTTGATGCCATTGAGGAACGAACAGTGCACTGGCTATTAAGTGGCCAAACGTACTAGGTGTGAAGGAGGGATTTAACAGGGAATTAATTCCGGGTTCGTCTGTTACTTAAATGTAAAAGCTAGCCGGCAAGACAGGACAGGACGAACCCGACTACCGTCTGTGACGGAAAAACGTGAGACGACTGACGCATTTTAGCGAGGAGACGGTTTGCAAGCCGCTCTTCCACGGGCGATAAATTCCATGGGCCCAAATGTGAGCTAAAATAGCCTCCGCCCTCTTATCTTCGGAGGAGACGGAGGATGGTTGATAGAAGACGGGAAATTGCGAAACACTGTTGGTTGAATCCCTGGGAAAGCGTGCCGGAAAGACTGGACATTTCACAGGGCAGCTGGATAACTTGAGTAATTCTAGGTCGCAAATCCCTCCGGCCTGGTGATCACAGAGCGCGGAAGGGCATCCCGAGGGTGGTCAGACCCGACGGGGTCCATGGGTAAGCTCGCAGGCAGCGGCACCCAATTTTGGGTCGGGATGAATCTGTGCGCACAGTTTAGGTAACAGCCAAAAACGGCCAGGTTGGTATCCCTTCACCGTCTCAGCTATTCCAGTAGGCCTGGGCCTCTCGATTACGGCACAGGCAGGGAAGATGAAGTTTGGCGTTCGGTAAGCCCCCAAGGATATGACAGGCAGGGTGTTTGAGGGTCTCCCGACCTGACGCCGGGCAGGATAGGTTAGAAAGACGATAGGGGGGCCATTCCGACAGATCTGTGGCCCAGGACCACCTGTGGGGGTGCCCGCCGATCGCAAGTTTAGAGCATGCAAGTCCTGGCAAGGCTTTGACTCATTTAAAGTGTAGGTATGTCGGCCATTATTACCCAAGCCCTGACATAAGACCATCAGAAACTAACAGAATGTCGCAGCCCAGTGTCATCGAGCCTTGAAGGCAGTAATGGAAATAGTATATCATGCCAACCAACAGTGTCGCGTCAGCCGGTCACAGTTGTGGACCTAAGCACGGGTAATTAACATTTAACTTTGGCCTAGAAAGCCCAAAGCAACGGTCTGAGGGAGTAAGACTCGCTGAATGCGCATGTACCACTGGAAGGGAAAATATCAGGCCAACACTTTTAGTAGAGAGCGAATGTTCGGAATGGAAGATGGAAATGAATGGATGACGTGGGAGCATGCATGAAGTAGCTATGGGTAATTAAGGACCAGTGGGAGCTGTTGGAACTCTGCGTACGCATCTAGCTGTCAGAAGTCATCGTTGCCAAAATTCGACCCAGGATAATTACCTAGGCCCTCAATTTGGCAGTTCGGTGACCCGTGGGAGCATTGCTGGTGGAGGACATGGAGGGAAACAAGGCGGACTTTAACACTAAAGAGGGCCCCGAAGCTGGACGAGGGCCGGTGACGGACGCATTTCCAACTCCAATGTCCGCACATTACTCTTATGACCCCCCCCATCCTAGGTCTCCCCAACCATGCGGTTCCTTTACCCCCCACCCCCTGGCGCCACGACCAAGCCAGGTTCACTCACGAATGGAAGTGGTGCAGTGAGAACCTTGGCCTCGCTATATAAATTTGTGTTAGGATAACGAGTTACGGGGCGCCGACCAGATGACTATACGAAGACATAATGATATGACACATGATGACAGCACATACTACAGGGTGGACTCGCGGGTCACCGCTCGCTGTGGGCCGCACCGGCTGGAAGCCGGCGGGACACCGGAAACGAGATCGGCACGGGCCGGGAGAACCCGCTCAGCGCCCGTGAGCATAGCAAATATGGCCGCCGGCCGGCGGCCGTGCGGAAACAACTGTCTCAAGGTCGCTTCGACGCCAAGGGCGCACCGCAGTGGAGCAAGATCCCAATAACACAAACGCCACCATTCAGACGACAGAAGACCAACTACACCACACAAGACTCCAAGACGACCACACAAGACTCCAAGACCACTCCAAACTCAGACGACTGCTACTCAGACCAACCACTCAAGACCTAAACTGCTAGACCCCCTTCCAAACCACCACCCCTACCAACTCCTATTACCCCCTCCTCCCTTTTCCCCTACCAAGACATGACCCGACAACCCCTATGATCCCCTCCCCCTTTTCCCCTCAAACCCCTCCCCCATCCATCCCCCCACACCGATCCCGCCCCCGACCTCGCCGCCCTACACTAACTTCATCTCGTTGTCTGGTCGGTGCGAATCGTCCGTCAACTGCCCCCTTCCACGCGTAGTACACAGGCGTGTGCGCTGTACCAGATGATCCAGTTGGGAAAATGCCTCGAGCGGTAAGTGAACTTCTTCGAACACATTTGTGTGCTGATTTTTTCCACGACACTTCCCGTACGTTTCGAACACGTGTGATTGAGTATGTGCTTACTCTCTAATACTATTGATACTGTGTATCGATATTGATTGATATTGATACTGATGATTCAGTGTATGGAAACCGTACGCATCTACGTGATGAATGAATGACGATGTCTATTAATGGGACTGCTCGCCAACTGTCAAATAAACAAATCAAATAAAACAAAATTGTTTTCTACATTCATGCAGTCAACAATTGAACGCAATGCATGTGTTCACAGGCCGTCAAGGGAGCTCAGCTGCCGTCGGTCCACAAGTTTCCGCCGCTGTATGGACGTATGGTGGCCGACCCTGGAGCATGGGAGAGCCATTGTCCTCCCCTTTCCCTCGTTCGTCCAGCGCCCCCAATGGCGCTTCGTGCTACAGCTACTGTGATGTTGTGCTACCATGAAGGAGGAAACACTGAAAGTGCACAGAGCCAGTGAAGCCTTATCACAATTACCGAAATAAACATGAGTAGCGCGCTTCCGTAGAACTGAGGAGGCTCATTCGCTAGAAATTGACCTCGCGACGTAAAATGACTAGGAACATGCTCTACTTGTATTCGTGCCAGGTTCCCAGGCGAATAATGCACGAATGTGGTGTACTTGGGAGTCGTGCACTGAGACACACAGGTGACAGCAGCAAAGTTGTCCACAAAAGCCAAGGAAACAAAGAACAGGTCGAAAAAGCACAACCCAAACCGGTCACGATGTTCAGATAATGATGATCTGCTTCGCGCTGATCGTCTTATCTCATACAGTTGCAGGCCAGGCTCTCTGTTCGAAGGTCTCGTCTCGTCTCACACAGTTCCAAGTCTAGGCTCTCCGTTCGAAGGTCTCGTCTCGTCTCACACAGTTCCAAGTCTAGGCTCTCCGTTCGAAGGTTTCGTCTCTTCTCACACAGTTCCAAATCTAGGCTCTCCGTTCGAGGGTCTCGTCTTATATCTCACACAGTTCCAGGCTAGGCTCTCCGTTCGAAGGTCTCGGCTCGTCCCACACAGTTCCGGTCTAGGCTCTCCGTTCGAAGGTCTCATCTCGGCTCACACAGATTGGGCTCCTGGCTTCTGGCCTATGATTCTTCCTTACCAGGGCTGGATCCGGAAATCCTAGTTTGGATGGGAAGAACGATCTGGGGACAAAATTTGGAAAATATTTGACTTCCCTTTAAAACAAAACAGCTCGCATTTCGATAGCCTACATCAGGGTCATCGTTTGAAGCCAATACATCGGAAGGAAATGTTCCTATGTGTTTTGTAAATTGCTGTTTCCGACAAATTTGTCCAACATATTGTGATTGTAAGTGTGTGTGTGGGCGGCAATTTTCTCCTTGCTCATACATATAAACTTATAAACTCATCAGGCTTCCTTATGTCATACAGAGTCTGTTCCGATTGTCAGTCAGATGGTCCGACCTGATAACCTACCACCTCGGCTCAAGATGTTCGACCGTACCGAAGTGGCTGTTTAAGTGCAGTCAGACATTGTGATTGCCAAGAATAAACCAAGAGCCTCCCACGCTTGAAACAGGAGCAGTAGCAGACTGCTCCACCGCGTCGGAGCGTTGTCACGGTCTCCTCCGTCCTCCAACAGTCTTGACTCAGGTGTCCATCTGATGGTGTGGCCTCTCATATCCTGCAGTTTCGGTCCAGAGTTCCTCTAACCGTTCGACCCCATCTCCCAGGATGTACGTTGCTGTTAAATATAAGCTTATAAGCTATGCGGATTAAGTTACATCCCTGCCCGCTGCGATCCGCATGAGCATTTGCACTGGTGCCATATTCGACTGGTAAGATCTACGATCTCGCACACAAGTGCATTGTTAATATCTGACAGATATAAATGTGGGCTTTGTATAACATGCAAATCAGCCTGTATGCCAATGACCACCTGGCCCACGCCGCATAGTGTGGAACTGGCGTCCCAGCCTCTCCCGCCGCAGCTTCGTCAGCGAGCCCAGACCAGATGGACTCGGGAATATGTCTAAGCCAACACCCATTCGGGGCTTTGGCAACAATGTACAATGTGCGTGCCATCATCCGCCCGCCAATCTGAAGGCCATCACCACCATGGAGGAGGGAAGACGCTGCCGAGAACCCAATGACCTCAGGGACTATCGAATCTGAATATATGAAGTCAGTGTCATCGAATAGCTTTTAAGATGTCCGACAGATATAATTTCCACACACGTGCACCACACAGCGCCCTTTTAGTCCTACAAATTAAGCAATTTCACTCAAATGGCTTCACGTTCCGTTACACATCATATGTTATGTTTTGACGTCAAGTAGATCACAGGCCAATGACTTGATCTTACATAACCCAACACATGCTTACCAAATATAGCTGGTTGAGGGACAATCTTGAAGTCTTTTGCGTTTGAGCCGACTTTGTACGCATCCGATCTGCTGGGTACAACTTCATGATGTTACTTTGAGAACTTCTCAATGTAAGTAGCAGGACGTTTGTAAGATGCTAAACGTGATAAATGGAACGCCTCTCCTAGGGCAGTGGCGTAGCCAAGGGGGAGCGAAAACAGCAGCCCTCATCCCCCCTGGAGGGTTGGAGGGGGCCCTGCAGGCCACCGCCTTGAGGGACCCGCGATGGCCTCTCAGGGCGTCGGTGCATAGGGCCCCCTGGGCCGGCGTGGAAGGCCCCTGGACCGACGAAATGAGCCCTGGCTGACGGAAATGGTCCCGGGTCGATGAAGAGGGCTCGAGTCAACGGAGAGCGCTCTCAGAAAGATGTTGGGGGCCCTTGACTGGGCTAACGTAAAGGAATTCTAGATCGGAGGGGACCCCGGATCATTGGAAGAGTCTCCGGACTGATTGGGAGGGCCACGAACCAATATGAAGGTCCCCTGGGCTGATTGCGGGCCCAAGCCAAAGAAAGAGCCCCTAACATGATGGATAAGGCCCAAGCGTTTGAAAAGGAACCTCCGGCTTGCCTGAAAAGGCCCTGGGTCGTCATAGAGGGCACCTGAGACGACGGAGAGAGCCCAAGTTGCCAGAGAGGATCGCGGGCCGTCAGAAAGTGTCCTTGGGGCGGCGGATGGGGTCCAAGCCATACAAAGACCTCTGGCCTGAGGGCGGGGCCCAACCGCACCGCACAAGGGGTTTCTTGCGTGATAGAGGAGGTCCAAACTTTTGAAGAGGGGATTCCGACCGAAAGGAATCCCCTGCAGCTAGGTAGCTTGGTGTCCTGTGAAAGGCTAGGTAGCTTGGTGAGTCCTGTGAAGGTGTCCGGTGAAACCCTGCAGCTAGGCAAGGTTAGGTTAGGTTAGGTTAGGTTAGGTTAGGTTGGGAGAGGTTATGTTGGGTTAAGTTTGGCTAGGTCAGGTTAGGTTTGGTAAATTTCACTGCGAGGAATTTTACCGGATCCTCTAGCAGACAATTGAGGAACAATTTTTGGACTTTATGATCCTTGGACGTAGATGAACTTTCGACGTTATGAACGCTCACTCTGAAGCCAGTTGTGAGGTTGATTGTTGGACGTTATGAGCTTTGAACAATGTGAACGCACCCTATCCAAGACATTTTGGACTTTATTTCGCTTTTTGGACGTTATGATACTTGGACGTTGTGAGCTTTGGACGTTATGAACTTTGGTAGTAAAAGAAACTTGGATGTTATGATATTGCCCCTTCACATCACGTCTCTCCCGCCGCGACTGCTGAAGGTAGCCGAGGTGGTGGTGGATGCGGGCCTCCAACTACGCACCTGACGATAGGAGATAGCCGTTCAGTTCGGCCATGATAACCAGGAACACTGTTGGAGGTCATCCGTCTTTGATGCCGTGTCCCCGCCGGAACGCGTCGCCCCCGGTGATGGGAGGAGACGCCGCCGCCACAAAGGTAACTCGGCGAATGCGCTCATCGTTCAGTATGCTAAATGGAAACTTATGCATAATCAGGCCGTGATGTACTTGAAGAAAGGCTGCAGATAAAGTCGCGTTGTAAAGATGTGGAGAATGAAGAGGAGGTGAAGGTTGGCTGTCTCTGATTAGTTGAATACACGTTCTGGAGTCCGCATAATGTGGGTGAAGTGGATTCTAGACAATTCGCCATTCGAATAATATTCCATTGAAGAATGAGCCCCAGGAACCAATACCGTGCTACGACCCTTTGTGGATATCGAATCTTGTAGATGCGATTTCTTATTAGCTGGACAGCGAATTTCCTCGGTCATGAGGTTCATCCCTGATAAGATTCAGGAGTTATGCTTAATCCGAAGCAAGCTATGCTTAGATTTAGCAGAGTAAATGTCTGAAAATACATAGGAAATGACTTACCTACAAACAAAGCTTGCCTCCTTGCAATAAAATCAGTGGCGTCGCCACGAAATTCTTCCGGGGGGGGGGGGAAATGTTGAAAGGGGGCTCCTGCTTTCCTGCTCCTCCTATTGCTTTTTAGGCTCTTACTATGGTTCCAGAATGGGAAACATGATTTTATATTGATGTCTTGTTTGTTTTTGGCATGGTGCATCATTTACACCAAACGCAATACCCAATTTTTTTTTCGCTGAGAACAGCCGTACCAGGGCATAAATAAGTAATATGTGAATAAATACCTAAATTCCAAAACAAACCAATGTCTTAGTGCTTTCTCGACCAGAAGAATCTTCCCGCTGGCCTCTAGATTGTAGCGAGCTGGCGGGACTGTTGTTAAGCATATCTTAAATATATCTCCCATTGATCAACCCACTGCTATGTCCACCAAGTCTAACTGAATATAGCTACATTCATCACTACTGTTAGTCATTCCCACCAGCTTGATGTCGTAAGCAAGCTTAAACGACCATTTCTCAGTCCTCGGACGACAATTTCGGGAGGGTGACAACGAGAATTGGATAGAATTGGTTTTCTGATCGCCATTTTATGGATTTATTGATTTTTTTTTTTTTTTTAAACATTTGGTGCTGGCTGCAAGGCATCTGACACACAAGCTAAAATAATAAATCCTCAGCGAATAAATTCACGGCAAGAACAAGCAGTGAACAACATGACAATGCAACAATAAATCCATGGCAATGCATAAATAATGCAAAGTCTTCAAATTCCACGCCGTCACGCCCATGGTTTTCGCTGTGCTGTACCGTTTTATAAATGACGTCGTTGAGAAGGTATTGAAGCTGGGAAGCTCTAATCATGCAGGCTGTAATCACAGAAGACAAGTTTGTAGGAAGAAAATGCATTAAAAAAATCATTCCTCCCATTTTATATGGGCATCGGTGTTTTGTACGCTTGTGAGGGGAATTTGCCCCCTCAATGCTGGCTTCGCCCCATGGGCGTATGTTTCTGAAAATTATTGGGGGACCAGTGGCATACCTATATTTGCTTTAAGGGAGAGGGGCAAACGTATTTGGAGGGGGTCCACCTACCCCATTAAAAAAGACCTCAGACTTCGACCACTATTTTGTCAAAGGGGACCTTTTTATATAAAATAATTAGTGACCAACTAAATTGTCCTGTGGAGGGGCCTAATCTACCACTTCCGTTTCTGATTCGTCGGATTTCAACCCTAACTCCCCCACCCTGTTCCAAGGTTTTCTTTTGGTATCCCTCGATAAGTCACCTCACACTGCTGAAATTATACCTATTCAAATCACTTTAAAATGTAAAATTTCTCAATTTCAGATATTCCAGTTCAAAGCGCCCGGTCGCCACGACGCCAACGTTCGTGCACATGCTCATCCTTCTTGCGCATTTGGCGCATTTGCCACACTTCGTGCTACGCTACGGTTTCTGCTAGGCCTCCTACGTTTTGCTAATTGCTGCCACATGATAGACTTGCGCCATATTTGACGTGACGGAATGCTTCGTATGGGCGTTCGCTGCGAGAATTCGATTGATTAAATTCGATCATTAGTTCCCTACTTCCAACATTTTATGGTGGTTAAGAAATGCAGATACCCGCTGAGCTCTGATACACCTCATATCTTTGATTAAATATGCTCCCAGATTGGCTACCGAACCGAGGCCCTGTCACAGTGTTCTTTTTGGACCCCTTTCGTCTTTCTTCGTCAACGGATGTCTTTGGGCTCCAATCCATTTTGTTAGGGGCCAACACATTTTCGAAACCCCTGCTCGTTGTAGGGTTTTGTTGCTTCTTTGTGCACTGAGGATATTTTTGTCGGTGTCAGGGCGTTTTCAAAGATCCGATGTGTTTATTTAGTGCCCGTTCTTTTTGTTCGTTTTGGGACCATGTTGGTTTTTTACCCTCTGCTGGGTACCTAGCCATACCGGTATCACTGGAAACGAGCTAGCCGATGCTACTGCAAAGCGCGCCGCGCAGGCTCGTTGGACTCGAGCCTTGCCTCTCCCCGCAAGGGATTTCTACTCGGAAGTATCTGCTTTTCTCCAAGAAAAGTGGCAAACAAATTGGGATTATCAGGTTTCGAACAAGCTCCGATCTATCAAACAAGTTTTGGTACAACCATGGCCCTCATCACTGAAGAAGTGTAGGAGGGAAGAGATAATTTTGGCACGACTGTGAATAGGGCACACTTACGCTACACACCGACACCTTGTGATCAAGGAGGAAAACCACGCTGTTCTCGATGTAACGCACATATGACAGTCCGCCACGTACTGTTTTCATGCCCCAACTTCCAGGAGGAACGAATGCGTTACTTTGGTCCAAACTTTCATACAATGTCGTACACTGATTTTTTAGGAGACAGCTCGGAGATCGTTGCCACAGGCAAAATATACCGTTACTTAGCTGCTATTAAGTTTCACGCTATCTACCCCTTTCAATAATAGTCATGTCGAATCCCACATCATGTTCTGAAGAATAAAACAGTTATGGGCGCTAGATAACCACTAGCAGTTCAGGCGCCCTTAAGCCCAAATAAACAAAAGACCATGTTGGTTTTTACGGCCCAGACTCTTTTTCACGCCCGTATGCGGTCGCATGGGTACTGTGTGCCTTGAGAGCTTCCAGTGTATTTTTTTAGAGTTCCTGGTATGTTTATTTTGGCCTGCAACGCATGTTTTAAGGCCCTGTCGCCTTTTGCGAGACTGTGCGCTTTGGAGGGCCAGTTGCATTTTCGGCCCCCATTATGCTCTTAGGGTCCCGCTGAGTTAATTTGGGGCTTCTGACGCACATTTGTGGGGCCCAGTACGATTTTGGTGCTTCGGTGCGATTTTTCTGGGTCCCAGCGCGACTTATCGCGCCCAGGCGCGCGTGGTTCATGGGACCCAACGCCAGTTTTCTGGGCTCAACGCGATTTTTGTGGATCTCTTCTCATTTTTTTAAAAGTCCGAATCCCGGCCTGATTTTTCGAGCCCCTGGCGCCATGTTTTTGTATCTCACTTCTATTTTTCAAGCTCCGGTATGTTTTTCGGGGCCGTACGTGATTTGCGAAGGCATCTGATGATATGTTCGGTGCTCCAGAGCCATTTTCCTGACCCGGACATTTATTTTTTGGGAATCCATCCTTATTTTGAAGGGATCCGGCTTGATTTTTTGGCGGATACCGATGCGATTTTTGGGCTCACACTGTACTTATGTGGGGCCCTAGACGCCAATTTTGGGAGCCCGACGTGAATTTTTTATGCCAAGACAAATTTTTCGGACTACAGATGGGAATTGTGGGTCCAGAGCGCGATATTTGGGGGGACCGGTTCGAGTTTGCGGTGCACGTTGTACTTAGCTGTGGCCTCAACGTGATCTTGGCGGTTCCTGTCGCATATTTTCGGCCCTCGGAGTGAGTTTTCTGGGGCCCGCCGTATTTATTTGGAGCCCCCTGCGTGAATTCCGGTGGACCGACGCAAATTTTGGTGGCCCCAGCGCGACTTTGGGGGACCCCGGCACGATTCTTGGGAGCATATCCCTCTTAGGAAGAAGGGACATTTGCCCCTTTGATATGCCACTGCGGCCACCGAAGATGTTTTTTGTTCAGTCGATGGCACCTTTCGGAGTATAAAAACCTCCACGTAATTTTTTCCCGGACCTGTTCTTAATTTTCCGGTGCTGGGGTCGATTCAATCGAGTCGCGGTGTGAACTTTTCTGACATCGAGTTCTATTTCTTTGAAGGTCCTTATGTGATATTTTTGGGTCCCGGTCCGATTCTTCGGTCTCCTGGTGCGATTTTATTTATGTGCCCTGACAAGTTTTTTTCCGGTGCCCAACGGGTTTTTGGGGACCTTGACCCGATTTTTGAGGCCGCAGATTGACATTCCGGTTGAGAATTGATTTTGGGGGGCAGCTGCAACTTTTAGGGCTCCGGCGCGACCTTTCGGGCCCCCAGTGTGATTTTCAAGAGCTGCGACGCCACTTTTTTTTAGTCCAATGTAATCTTTTGTGTCCCGACGTCATTTGTTTGGATCCCTAGCGCGAGTTTTAACGACTCCGACACTTTTGGGGGTCCAATACGTTTTGGAGGCTTTTGGCGTCATTGTTGGGGCCCCAGGGTGATTATCTAAGTCCGGATTTTTTTTTTCGTTTCCCCGGCTTCATTTGTGTCCAAATGAGACTGTTGGGGAACGGTACGACCTGTCGTGCCACTAGCGTGATTTGCATGATCCGGGCGTGAATTTTTTTTTATACCCCAGGCTCAGCATGATTTTCAGGGGCCCGGCCGGATCTTTTTGGGCCCATACCGTGATTTTCAAGTACCCCGGCACGACTCTTACCATTTATTAGGGGCTTCTTCTTGCAAATTATAGGCCTCCTCTCCCGTCTTAGGGGTCTCGTCTCATTTCCTGGAGCCTCTTTGCCGGTTTTGGATGTCTCCTCATGCATCCTACCCTCCTCCATATTAAATGGTCCTCCTCTCCCGTCTTGGAGGGCCTCCTACTACATCCTGGGGCCCCTTTAACATGGCATGGGGCTTCCTCTCATGTTCCAGGGGCATTCTCTGACAAATTAGGGGCCTCCTGCCACGCCCCGTGGGCCTCCTCCTTTGTCCTGGCAAAGCCTTACACGTCCTGAGGGATCTTCAATTTTGGAAACCGCACCTCTTTCCATACCTGCTACCACCCCCATCTTAAGGGCCTCCTCTCATTTCTTGGGAACTCCTTCCGGTCTTCGGGGCCTCATTCGTCCCTGGAGACCTCCTACTCCGTCTTGAGGGACTCCTCTCGAGTCCGGCAGGGGCCTCCTTTCCTCTTCTGGAAGCTTTCTTTTTCGAATTAGTGGCCTCCTCTCACGTCTGGGGCCTCCTGCTCTCCGTTTTGATATTTGCCCGTTTTAAGGGTGGCCTCTTATCTCCTGGTGGCCTCCTTTTCTCTCCCAGGTTCCTCCTCTTCCAAATTACAAGCAACCTTTCCTATCTCAGCTGCCTTGTGATTTCCTCAGGACCTTCATACCCGTCTTGGAGCCTTCTTTCTCGCCTGGGAGCCATCTCTCTTATCTAATGGCCTTTCTCTCCTATTTTAGGGGCCTCCTAATTCATCATGGGGTCTCATTTCTAATCTTGTGTCGTCCTCTTCCGAATTAGGTGCCTCCTGCCACGTTTCTGGATCATCCTTTCTATCTTGGTGGAACCTTACCCGTTTTGGGACCTGTTTTTGCGTCTCCGAAACCTCATCTCATATCCACTGGCTTTCTCTTCCATCTTAGGGCTTCCTCTCATTTTCTGGGGCCTCACTTTCCGTATTGGGGCCTCCTTTGCAATCCTGGGGCCTCCTTCGCAATCATGGAGCCTCCTTTGCAATCCTTGGGGCCTCCTTTGCAATCCTGGGGGCCTCCGTGCCAATTGTTGGCGCTCTCTTGATTTCTGGGCCTCCTATCTTCTCCTAGGTGGCTCCTTTGTCAAATTAGAGGCCTCCTCTCACGACTTGGGGGCCTCCTCACCTGTGTTTGCAGCCTCATTATCCTCTTAGTAGGGTGCTTTTGCGTCATATTCCCAAGTCTTCTCTCCTGGGGTCCTCCTCTTCCAAAATACGGGCCTCATCTGGGTGGTCTCAGTGGCCTTCTCTCATTCCTGCGGAGACCTTCTTACCCATCTTGGGGATCCCCTTGCGTTCGGAGAAATCTCTCCTATCACTCCTTATTATATATTGTAGAGGCCTCTTCTTCCATCTTTGGAGGCCTCGTTTTCCAAATTAATAATATCCTGCCACCGATCGGAAGCCTTCTTGTCTAACCTGGGCGGCTTCTTCCTGTCTCGGTGGCATCCTTTTCATCCTGGGGCGGAGGGGGGGGGGAGGCCTCCTCCCAGTCTCTGGCCTGCGTCTCTTATAGGGACCTGATTATATTTCCTGGGGACCTCGTTGCCAGTCTTGGGGCCTCATTGACAGCTTGACCTTCTGTCTCGTCGGCCTCCTTGCTCACCTTTTTTCCTGTGCATTTCCGGATAGTGGCCTCCTGAAATGTCAGGGGGCGCCCCCCAGTCTCACGTCAGGGGCGGGGCGACTGCCCCCGATTCCCCCCCGGTGGCGACGCCCTGAATAAAATGTTCCGCCGCTCCTGCTTCGGAACGCATCAGTTCATCTAAAAAAAAATAAAACCGAAATTGATGCAAGTCAAGGTAACCACGAATGCATGCTGGGTAACCACGAATATCCAGGCCGTATTCGGCTAGTTTATTTGTCAGGCAGCGAAAATTGTCGAGTTTTTCTAAGCACATCGCTTAGCCTATAAAATGAACATGCAAAGGGGTTTGTGCCTTTCGACGAAATAAGATAGACCTATCTTGATCTAAGATGGACTATGCACCTGTGTATCAGTACGACCAGAAACAAATATATGAGCATATATTTCGGGAAGGCATGACACGGCATGGTAACGCCAGGGGCGTACCCAATAGGGCCTGGGCTCTGCCAAGGTCATGGCGCAGCCAGAATGGCCGCGCACGGACCCGTACGTATTCGTCCACGGGATCGCCATGACGAAGATGGAAAGACCAACAACACTTTTATTTCCGCTGAAGCTGTTGCCGAACTCCTAAGAACGTCAACGTATCCCTACGAATGTCCACGGATCCTTATGAACGCCTACAAGCCCCTACGAAAGTCTACGGGCCTTTACGAAAGCTTGCGTGGCCGTTACGAGTGTGTACGGCCTCTACGAATGTATGCGGGCCCCTGTAAACGTTTACGGGTGAGGTCGATATCGTCGAGATCATAATTCAGTGATGATGTTCTGCTCAGTAGAGAAATATAATATATATAGAACCACCTACTCCTTAACGAATACTGAATCGACATCCATTCCAGTTAAATTTTGACATCCTTCACCAAGATGTATGCTTAGGCTGTCTTCACTCCTGGTCTATAACAGCCCCATGTTTACCTCCAATTGGACGAGGGAGTAGATCCGACTATCCTGACACCCAGTGAGGACTATACAAAAACTGTATTTTTCTGCGGGGAAAAACGGAACCGTTTTGAAATAAAGTGGCCGAATTGCGGAGACTTCCAAATCTGTGGCGATAGCCGGCTCCTTCACAAAATCCACCCAGTCCTTGGACAATTCTTGGATACGTCCCTGGGTTAACTCAATGTAGATCGTGCTGATGAATCTGAAATGCCCTTATTTGGAGCCTGACTCCTTCGAAGAATCGGAAAATAGAGCTATGCAAAATAGAGCTGCTGATGTCTGTCAAAAATCAGCAGCCTTCACCCAGAATGAATCATTCTTGAAGCAAGAAACACCGAATCATTTGACATCGAGCGAGCCTCACTGAGACTGGAGTCATAGTCCGGTTAAATATTACACACTCATATTATTAAACGCATTGGGTACATACACTAGGGAAGGGTGAAAATTGGCTTTCTGTCAAATTCGCTATGTGTGTGCCCTGTAAGAGAGTTAGTTTTTGAGCGTCTTGATCCCACATAATTCAGCAATACCCCTTCGTTCCTGGCGCGACAAGTCCCCGGCTCCGAGACTGGCGTCGGCTTGTCTGCTGCCTACGTCAGCAGCCACCGCCCCAGCGAGGTCGCCGTTCATTGGACATTGTACCTTCCCCTCCCTCCTTCCGGCTGACACCCCGCCAGCCAGGCGCCAGAGACGTGACCTCTATCCGACCGGCGCGTACCGCCGCCGTCGTTAATGCTAGATGTAACTGTGTTCACATAAAGTTAAACGTTTGGCTGTCCCGTAACCGTAATTGATATAATCCCGCAAGCCTTGCGATTGTAAAAGTGTACCGTAAACGTAACACATCGTCACCGCCACTAGAAACAGACCATTTCACCTTCTAGAAGGCCGTCGACATGGATGTGACGTCAAGGGGTGGTTCTGCGCCCTCGACCAATCCGCGACCGGGGGTCTCCCGAAGTCACTAGCGGCCGTGCGGCCCCCAGACAGTCGGTCTTGAATCCTCTGAGCGAGCGGATCGCTGCTACGCGTGCGCGCTTCCCAACTAAATTCGGCTTCTAAATTCATAGGAAAGGCAGTATCACGGCTTACCTTCCGAGGAGAACGTACTGTACGGTGGCTGTCGTTCTCGTGTGATCGTGGAGTGCTCCAGTGCAAATACAGGGCAGCAAAAGGTACTGGTACTTTCGTGACTGGAGTTATCGCAAACGTCGAGGTTGCTAGACTTTCGCGTGTCAATAAGGACTTTCCTACAGCCCTAACGTTTTGCAACACTGCTAAACAATCATGTGAAAAATAGTGGCGCAATCGTGGAACTGCTCTCGGTGACGCCGTGAGTGTCTTCAGCGAAGAAAGTGAAGTGAAGAGTTTCTTCAGTGAAGAAACTCCAATCGTGAGTTTCTTCAGCGATAAAGTCTCCACGAGCTAAGCATACTGAATATGACGATAACACCAGGCATTCGACAGCTACCGCTGTTCAAGATTGAAATAGGTGCTTTCTATTTCTGCGTTTGCGTGCTGTTGCAAAGCATAACTGGGGTATAAGTGAAGCATATGAACTATCGAAGAACTATGCATTCCAGGTACGAACCCCCGTATGCGTCACAAAACTGTGTGTAATATTGCTGATTCTTCTTAGCTCAGGAGATCGTGCAATTATTGACTCAATTGAAGGTATGCATTGAATCGAGTGACATCGACGGTGATTCTGGCAACAGTAAATATGTGACGAAAAATGTCGTTTGTGAAGCAGACAGTGAGGAAGCTCTGCTAGTCGTGCTATCTGACGGCACCAATGTGAACACCAGCTGGATAAATGGCGCCATAGTGCAGATTGAGAGGAAACTGAACAGACCTCTGTAGTGGCTGATGTGCCAGCTCCGCGGGAATGAACTGCCTCGGAGATGTTATAAATCGTGCTGCTAACCGATGAGCGATGTGAAGACAGAATAAAATTGCACTATCTTTGGCAAAATTTGGCACGCATTATTTTACTGCAATGGTTATTGATGCAATATTTTGTCGATGTTCGTGTCAAGTATTCTTACGTCCTTTAATAAAATATCTGGTCGTAGG
The DNA here is from genome assembly GCA_034440615.1 of Ashinkailepas kermadecensis. Lineage (NCBI taxonomy): Eukaryota > Metazoa > Arthropoda > Thecostraca > Neolepadidae > Ashinkailepas > Ashinkailepas kermadecensis. Next base: position 967,832 of record JAOTOM010005145.1, on the reverse strand, counting down.
ATTTCTCGTATTCTAAGAGCAAGTACCGTCTTGTTCGGGGGTTTAATTTTCAACTGTCTCCTTCCTTTTCTAGAGGCATCGTTTCTGTCTGCTGGGCGGTGGTCATGGAGCCAGGGGTCAAAAATCATTAACGGGCGAGCTCGACAGCAGCTGAGTGGCAACGTTCACCTGCTTCCTGTAGTGCAGTTTGCTGCCATCGAATCCAACGTGTATGTGCTGCCTAACTGGGTGGAAAGTGACTTGCCGGCAGCCAACGCCTCCTATATATGCCTATTGCCAGACAATAGCAGGAGCTACTCTGCCGAGCAACATCGTGCGCCGAAAACCTGGTCCAGTGAACCACTCACGATGGCTCACTCCCGCCACTCGAATGTGTGTTCTCTTCACCAGAACCGAGCGCCCCGGGGATTCCCTGTTCACACTGGTAGCATGTATAGCACAGGTGTTCGCGCCGATGTGGTTTACCATCAATGTGCAACATCAGTTCACCAATGACGCACTGCACGTGTGCAAAACAATCCGGCCGGTGGTAAATGTTCTTTTTAGTATTTAGCCCCGCGAAACGAAAATAATACTCCATTTTCACTCGAAAAACGTGAAGCAAACTTAGTGAAGCACCAAATTTTGGTCTTATATTCTTACCTAGCATACTGAAAAATGGAGACTTTAATGCTATACTGGCACTGAACTGGCTCACATCGTCGAAAGGGCGTCACCGACAGCAATTATCCGATTGGGCCAATATTTTACACGTGCCTGTCTGACAGTGTTTTAAAGACTTCAAAACACTAGCATAGTGAATTGGACAAAAACTTCATTTTCACCCGACCCGCCCACCCAAATCCTCCTGTCACTTGCATCGCATGAACTAGCATCACATGATAGTCATGCATCATCACCACCTTTACCTGCATAGCGTCGCAAAGAAATAATCAAAAGTGATACGGATCCATCTATTCGGTTAGAAATTACATATCCTAGCCGTTAATATGAAGGTACTCCAAGTTTCAGCTTGTTGGCAGCATCGACTTGGGCACAGTTCTAGGAAAATAACAGGGAAGACGGACAAACAGCCCCTCATAGGTCGAAGGTCACACGGTAGTTACAAATCGCATTGCCTCTTCAGAACACCTTCAGGCATCCTGCCTCGTATAATTTTTAGTTTGTCTCTGCGTCGCGTGGAAACTCCAGCGGTCAACAAGGTTTTCTACGGATTAATGATCACTCCAAGCCTTACGCTGCGTGCATATCAGACATTCCTGGAAAGCTGGTCCCTAATGAGCAGTCCGATCATTCACTGAGCTTCCACAAGCCGCTGTGGTGGCGAAGACCGGGACGATGACAGGTGGGCTCATCGCACAGACTATGTGGCAATTCTGCAGTTGATTTCACAAGGTAGCGTCATGCCATTCCTGAGTTGATGCGGCAACTGGCGAGCGTGAATTCTCCACAGCGGCTGGGAAGGGTTGTACAGTGGGATCTCTGTCTGTATAAGTCGTGTCTGAGTCATGTTATCTACGTGTGATCTCTTGCCGATTGCCAACTGAATCATCAATGCAGTTTCGTGGCTGTGGCTCGGAGTGCCCCACGCTCGAGGTTGAAAAGTAAGAGGTGAAGAATTTGGCAATCAACCCGGACTGTTTTGTTGCAATATCTTATCACACAAGTGTATTCAAAATATTACCAACATTGAGCTCATGAATGCTCAAAATCCAAACCGTATGCTGTCCTCCCACCTTGCAATCATCACAGTGACACTTTTGTAGCAGAAGCACTAATGTACGGTGATCCAGAGTCGATCGTTGTGCTGCGTGGTGTATTTTTATGACTTTTATATTCGCTTGGAAAAATAATGCACGAATATCGCGCGAAGCCGATATTCGTGAACTTAAGGAAATATGACTTAAGGAATAAACCTGCCAGTGAGAAGAATAAGAAGAAGCTTGCTTTAATTTGCAACGCATTTGACCACTAAATCACGCAGCGTCGCCAACCTCTTATGCCTGGTCGAGGGTGGACTCGGTAATCATGTTGGCTGTGGGATTCGAACCCATGACCTCATGAACTTGAGTCCAACGTCCTACCGACCGAGCTAACACGATCTCTTCGGGAATAACCTTCTAATATTGTGATGGATGGAACCACGTGGGGCTATGCTTGAGGGCAGAGCGCACGTATGTCGTGCCCTGTCTCGGGGTGGGGGAGGGGTCCAGGGGAGGGGGAAGGGTCCACCTAAGATATTTCCGCGACAGTAAAAAAAAACTGCACTGCGCAGCGCCGCGACATTTTAGTACCTTTTCCTGGACATTTTTGCATCTGACGTCACAATTTTAATCTCAGGTCATGTAAGGTCATTGGCCAAGCTCAAAGAAGACCGCCTCCAAAATGTAGGAGGATCGATCATTTGCACAAATAAAGATATATTGTAATGAAACTTGCTACGTGAGTACAATTGCGCGTTGACTATGAAACACATGTCTTGGATTTGTGTTGAAGGTTAGATCAGTGACCTGAGAACATGGCCTATTTTGGCCCATGTTGGGCAATTATTTCTATTTATGTAGTACGCATGTTCCTCTAACCGCATTTTTCCTTAGTATCCTTGCAAAAGAATCAGGAGAAATTCTTTATCTAATTTGTTTGGCATCTGTGAAGTCACCTGCGCTCATTCCAAGATGAGCTAGGCAAAGTGCTCTAAGCGTATTTAGACACTCCTGATTTGATGGCATATTTCCAGTTTTCATGGCCGAAATAGCATAAAATATGCATTGTATGACATATATTACCAAATGAAACCAAAACTATGAATTATGCCCGAGATGAAGGTCATCCGAGGTCAATGCGCTGTAATATTGTTTAAAGGATCGTTAGCTCATACACGTGAAAGTATATTGAAGTTAACCTTACCATATGGCAATAATTTGGCAGCGCTTACAGCACGCATATCTCGGTTCTATTCTTGGATTAGATCAGTGCCTAAGCCTTCCGCCATGTTGGCTCATTTTGAGCAAATGTGACTCTTTGTGAAATATGCACGTTTCACTATCGAAACATTTCCCGACAAATAAGCCCCAATGGCTCAGAAAGACGTTGTTCGTCACGTCAGAAATCCCGAGTACTGACGTAATTTTTGAGAACGGGGAGGTTTGCATATTTTGGTCCTAATCGTTGAAAGCTTTTCTATGACACACATTCGATTTTCTTGTGACACTTCGTGCTGAAGACAGACGGGCTTGGACATCTTTCTTTCCGGGCCCAACGACGTTAGCGCGCATGTTCGGTTACGCGCCGTGTAATTTGCCATCAAATGGCGTGCTCTTTAATCCTGGATATTTGCGAAAAATTAAGGTATGAAATGTTTTTGGAAAAGTGCATTTTGTCAAAGACCACCAGTGTGTAATTCAAAATTATCGGACACCTGAAAAGTGAGCCATTTCCGCGTCCTATTATTGCAGGTTTTCCCGATGATACCCGCTTCGCTTTCGCGTAATGCTTCGCTTCAAAGTTAGATGTGGGTCTTTAGCAACTCTCTACCCCCGCCCCCGAGGACGGAGTGCGAGGATCTAACCTGAGAAACGAGGTAAACAGCATTGTCTTTGTCGCGTCTGAGCAATTCAGGCTCAATCTAGACACCTTTCTTCGTCAGTTCTTGTCGTGGTGCATTCTAGTTGAGAAGATGGCATTTTCTGCATTGCTAGTAGCATCCATCAAACGAATGTATTTTATACTTTTTTACTGTGAACTTTAATTCCGGCATGGTTTCAAACCGATGCTTTAGTTCACGCAATACTATTTCAGCTTGCAATTAGGGTGATCCCTTTTGACATTTTTGTTTCAAATACAAAATATACGGGTTGCGTGTCATATCTTTTGGCATGTTGAGTTCGAACATAACATTATTGTACCAGAAATTTATTTTCGAGCCCTCACAAAGACCGTGATTTTTTTGAACATTCCAACTTGCAGCATACATTGTAACCCCGTCTCAAAGTTATTCATCGGTCATCACTGTTGACCAATCCAACTGTGTTATGTTAGTACATTGTTTCTGCGGGAATCCATTAGTTTTCAAGTCCCCGAATGCATTCGTTTTGCAACCGCATCCGGCTATGTGCAGCCATTTTAGTCGCAGTTCACAGTAGGTCGCAGCACTATAGAACAGCGCATGCCGAGCGTTTCGTCCAGCTTATTTTACCATTCTGAAGATATAGTGTTACGAAGCAGCCGAAGCTGTGCACCTGAAACTTGGGTGGAGCTGCACAAAGATCACCCTCACACCCTCAAAGATGAAGATTTGTGCTGAAAGCGCCTACCAAAGAACTCGATGCGTATCATTATAATTAGATCCCTACGATTTCACGTTGCTATGCAGTTCACTTTTAAGCAGGCTTTTGAAAATAGACCACATACAGAAAGGTAAGGGAATGGAGATGAATAGGTTTATTGGGAGGTTATCAGGATACCGGACCTAAGCCAGGAATAGCACGTAGTGTAGCTCTAGTCTGAATTTGCATTGCCTTCTTAGCACCTTGGTATGTGATATGCACCCAATGACAACGCATGCTTTAGCATGGCCTTTTCGGAAGACCCGTGAGAAACGTTACCGGTGGGTGTGTTTGTAAATTGTGGTCTTGTCCTGGCATGTAATGATGATGGTTTCCTGAAATATATGCAACATAGCAGCTAGGCGTGCGAAGAAATCCTAGTTTCTTAGGTATTTAATGCACGTACATTACCCCGGAGAATATATATATATATATATATATATATATATATATATATATATATATATATATATAATATATATATATATATATGCGTATGCATGTATGTATATCTGTCTATGTTCACAGCATCCCGTTAACGATCGATGCGTTCACTAATCAGGTGAGTTGCTATACCCTCGTCAGCTGGCAACGGGCGGCTGTGCGCCGCTGTCAGCTGACCTGACACTGCAGACGCGCGCTACACAGCCGACGATGACGCAACCGCTGTGTCTGCGGTCGCAGCTGTCATTCCTCCAGCAGTTGCCAAACATGACGCCGGGTCCGAGGTCGGCCGGTGTCGCGCCGCCGTTTTACGACCGCCGGCAGATGCGGCTGAGCCGCCGCCGTCAGAGCGGCCACGGATCGACTGCAATAGCGCAACACGGACACCTCGAGCTACCTGCGACCACCGACATCGGCGCGCAGATGTGCAAAACGTGTCCAGTCTGTCACCTACAAAATAGCAGACACTACCAGACTGTCACATGTTGATGACTGGCAGCAAGACCCTTAACCAACGTGCGAGAGTAGATTGTCACCCCAATAGATGCTAAAATGGTCAAGCAAGAATACTTTAGTTTCCATATAATCTTCAATTTGGCACACAATCATCTATCTTTCACCATTCACCTGCATATGCAATTGCATAGCGATGTGACGTGCTCACTGCTCACTACGTACATACATATATCCATACAGGCTGCACAAAACACTGACATGGTGATCAGCGGTGACGGTCAGTCATATGCTTATGGAAATCAGCACAGGAGATGATTAGCAAGGCAATGATCCAGGCCCGACAAACTCAGATTACTGCTTATACATTATTTCACTTCCCAATAGCAAGCCATGTACAGGAATGCCCAAGTATCGACACAGGCAAGAATATTGCCAAATCATGATTACACCAACGTGTCTGGTGCATGCAACTATCCGGCCAGTGTGGTGGGTGAGACAAACACTGATCAGCATCAACTATCCGGCCAGTGTGGTGGCTGAGACAAACACTGATCAGCATGTTCAGAAGTGGAGGGAAGTACACTTCATGCAGTTTCTTGTCATGCAATACTGTAATAACAATGATTAAATATTGTTCAAAGCTATCAATAGGGCACACTTGTGTTTCATCCAGCATCCCTAGCCTATGGATACTCCGTGGCCTGGAGCTGGAAGGTAGTTGTATTTATCCCTCCAATTTGTCAAGCTATCCACCACTGTTCATGGCTCACCTTTTTATGTTTAGCATGCTGTGTGAAATTAGTAAATTTAAGAGTGATTCTGATAGATTTCATGGATGATTCCTTCATGGCTACTGGTCATAGTAGATACTTTGGAGAGGCTAAACAGGCTTTTCTTTAAGCCTGTCAGTTTGATTTCCTTGCAATCTTTCACCCGGTCTCCGGTCGTGAAAAGCTTTTCACTGCAAACGGTAACCACGACATAAGCAGATGCTTGGAGCAGCCACAATGGACTAGTTGCAGGTCGGAATTTTTTTTTGTGTGGACAATTTTTGGTCAATTAGGACATTCTGAAACACATGGGAGCATTTTTTTCTGCATTGGAATGAGCAAAGTTGCCGTATTTTGCTCATATGTATTTCCTCGATCCTGATTGGCTGTGGCTGGATGACGTCACAGTTTGGTACTGGACTCGTCGCCGCCGGCCGGCATTAGCATTTGCGTGTATTTTGCGGCGGGTTGTTGTGTTCCGGCTGTAGAATGGAGGAGAAAGGTGGATATTACCGATATTGTTTCGTTCCTAAGTGCACCAACACAACAATTACTACACCAGAAAAACTGTTTGCCTTCGTTCCTAGTGATCGCAAAAGGAGAAAGCTCTGGTGCAAAGTGGTAAGGAGAAATGACCCGATAAACAAGACAGCATCGTGCTGCGAAGATTATTTTGATGTGAGTATACGGATCTGACTTGACAGACATGGGATTGGGTTATTTTCAAAATTATTGACGTCTTCACATTTTCAGAGGCATGTGTAGGCATCGGCTGGCTCCCACCTAAGTACCCTTTTCCTACGTAGTTTGGTGCTCAGCTACTCATGGACTAGACACGAATGTGGCGCACAAATTCGTACACAGCATAGGCACAATACATCATGGGGAACTGTTTCAGTTTCAAAAGGATATTAACATTCATGTAGAAAACAGGCAAAAATGGGTAGGGGTATTGTATGAGCAGGCAGCACACAAGTTGCCACATCGGAATAAATTATGATCGGTAAAGAAAAACTCCATCGAACCAGCCAGAGTGTAGGAACTATCTTAAACGGTGGGGGGAGTAGGGGTATGCCACTCTTTTTCTAATCCCTTCCAGTCAATGTCATAGGTTTAATGTCTAAACACCCCAAAGTCAGTGGGTGCATGCACCTCTACCCCCCATTCCTGCATCTATGCTAAGAGGCTGCCCATATATTATGTAACACTGGTACCTAGTTTTTTTTTGGGGGGGGGGGTGGTCAGTGTGTTCTAACATTACATAGGGTGGAGGGGGTTGGGTTCATCATTACATAGCACTCTGTTTTGTCTTCTTTTTTTTGTTGGGGGGGGTTCACAAAAATCTGAAACAATGCACCAAACTATGTTGTTATTGTGCTAGCAGGCATCACGTGTGCTGCTTTGTTGGCCTAAAAATGTCTGAGATTGGTATAGAAACATAACTTTAGACCTAACCAGGATTCTTACAACCTAGAAAACATGTGGAACCCCAACCTAACTGAATTTACTAACAATTTCTAACTTGATCTTGTACTACCAAACCTTCAATCTTGCCGAGGGATTGACAATTTTAAGGATCAGTTGTATAAGAGAGATCAGAAATGATGAGTAAATTCATTTAGGTTGGGCACTTGAACCTCAAACTTCCTTAACAACCTTGGTCAGGTATGAAGTTGTTTTTTTGTAGTAATCTGTGCATTTTTTTTTATTCTGACATGGCAGCTGCCTGCCCATACAATACCAATGTGCCACCTTAAGGGGGGGGATCTATGCTCAGCATTATGTACTATTGTGAGGGGTTGGGGATGGTTTAGAAGCATCACATAGGGAGCAGAGGAGTAAAAATCACACAAAAAATGTGTTATGTAATATAGGGGTGGCCCTTAATCAGGGATGTTGAAACAAAAACCATGTGGAAATCCAACCTAACTGAATTTACTAATCATTTCAGACCTTATACAACCAAACCTTCAATCTAGCCCAAGGTTTAGTAAAAATGGCAGCCTTTAGTGTCAGAATAAAATGTAATCCCTAGGATGACACATTGGAATACCAGTTGGTAACACTGCGTACAAATGGCCTGGGATTATATTGGATCACAATCAGCTGTTCAATCCAAATACATATAACAGTTATAATTTCAGCAACAGAAATGTATTCTACCATGAGAAACAATGGTGCTATTACATTTGGTGTCATCATTTTTCTGATTAATAAAAACCTAACAAAAAAACAAAACCAAATTGTATTTACAAAGTACAACGTTTCATCAGCTTATCATCAGTATTGTAGACAAAACCTCCACTTGGAGGAAAATATATAAGAAGGCATATATAAATATACCCCCACCACACAAAAATAAACCCTTTTTTAGTCTTGTATGATTGGGCCAAAAAATAGTCTGAGACTAATTTCATTCAGACATGTGAATTTTGTATTTTATGGGAGGATGTCAAAAATTGCCACAAAAATGATGTGAGTTTGGGTTCAGCCTGCCCACCTGGTGCTTCTCCGGCTATTCACCAATGAATCCCCACACTATTTCTGCAGCATAGTTTCTCATCAGGCTAACCAGTTTGGCAGGTATTCATTTAGCAGATATTTCATATGTTGCTAGAGATTGTACCCAAACACTAGAATGTACAGGACATAATATAATACCTAAGCAGGGTTGTTGCAGGCACAAATAAGATTGGTTACAAAACCTAACATGTTTTATGTATCATTTCTAGCCTTATTTAACTCAACCGAATATCGGTCATAAATCAAACTGGTCGAAGGATACAAATGCACTCAGATATCACACGAATACGAACAATGGCGCACGCCGATTACCTATGCATACACCCGGAAGTTTTCAGCATTGCACTGACATTTTACCCTTTAAACTAACAAGAATACTGGTGTGCATGTATACCGACTCAAGAAACCCATATTTCGCCAATAAATCCACCGCTAATGGAACATTACCAACCAGCGTCCCCGCGACGCCGCACTAAACCAACGCCGCAACGGACCGTAATGGCGGCATTCCCAAACTGTGACGACATCGGCCAGGGAGTACCTACGGTCGCAAAACCTTTTCTTTGTACATTTTGAGAAAACGGTTGTTTGATGAATGGTGATACACCCATTATTGTCCGAATTATAACTCCCTCTTTCATTTGGTGTATATATCTCACAACCTGCAACTAGTCCATTCTGACACAAATGGAGCCGCCGCCAATACGTCTCGGTATTGACCCCGCAAACAGCGCACTTCTTTACCACACCGATGTGATTGTGAGAAAGCATCAATGCTATGGCTTGGTCACATAAGGTGGAATAACAAACGGTAAATATTCGGTAGCATGCTTTTGCATTGTGTTGTGAAGTGGAACATACATAGTAAGCAATTGCTAATTATTGCTTAATAGGTCTAATTACAGGACAGCCGATGTGATAATGCTGATTGTGTGTTATAGTATATCCAATTTTTTTTCCTCAAGCTTAATTGCTTTGGTATTTGATATGGTACACATCAGCAGTATATATGTGATGAGCACATATTTATCGGCACGTTGGATGACTGGAAATATATCACTACATGCAGAATTTCTCTTGCATGGTGGGTCAGTCCATGAAACATTTTCATGCAAAGGTGAAGTATGCCAGTCTTTGCAACATCCTATTGATGCGGGATCAAACTGCTCTGTTTTTTGTTTAGTTCTGGGTTGAGCTAATCAGTGTTTGTTGCAGCTGATTGGTGCATTTTGAACTTGCCAGTTTTTGCTCGTGCGGCGTGTTTTATAGGCAATGTTGTTCATTATAGTTCACCTCGTCAAACCTTGGTATGCCATGTGGACTGGAAACAAAGACTATAAATTGGTTTATTTTAGACTATGAAACTACCATGAATGGTAGGGTGTCATATATCGTATGTTGCAGTGGTGTCAGGGCATTGATGGCGTTTAACTCTGGATATTAACAATGGTGTTGAAGTGGGATTACGTGAATAATATCAGGTAATCTGGTAGGGATCAGTGGCACAGCCAGAATTGTCCTAAGGGGAACCCGAAAAAAATGTAATGAAACTGAGATAGCTTTCGCTGCACGAAACTCGTCGAAAATTTTACGTTTTGCGTCGTGAAATCATAAAATGTCTAGATTCATCTAGTCCATTTTTGGTTCCTATGAGGAGCCCCCCCCTGGCTGCACCTCTGGTCAGGGTCTATACCACAGGTTCTGCTTATAGCAAAGACTGACTGCTTATAGCAGACTGACTGCTTATAGCAAACACCAAACTCATCAAAATGTCAGGGTGATGTGCTCAAAGTAAAAACGCCTCGCATTTAAATAGCTGAAGCATTTCAATCTCCCCATGACAAGAATCCTGCAAGTCAGCAAAGTTCACCCATTGGACACACACTGCACCAGGGTCGCCAGTGATCTGCATCTCGCAGTCCTGACACTCAGAGATGAAAAAAGTAAGATTTATACGCCATGCGCCGCAAGTTCAACTTCAGTGTTTGCACACGAAAACCAACACCTTCAATCAACAAGCATTTAAAAACAAACTGCGCCGCAGAACGACTGGTGTTGATTGCAGTTCATCATTATCTTTTCTTCTGGTCTTGTACTATCTTTCCCTTATCAGTTTAACCCAGATGACCCCTGTGGCTCTTATTAACTCTGAACACTTTATCACTTTATGACACGGTTGCATTGCGTTCAGTTTCCCAATTTTGCCAGGTGCCAGTTTGCCAGTGACAGGCCTGCTACGGCCATGTTGAAGCCTATGGGAGTTGTTACGAGTAGTATGTTTTTGTCGACCTCCCTCTGGTACCTCTCGAGCACCACCACTGAATTGCTTGGGCACGCTTCACATGCATGTTGTACTGAAATACGATGATGAGTACGTATTGTTATTGTGTAGAAGACGTGGATTGTTAGGGAAGACAAATTGACTGGGAATGTTAAGAACCAAAACGGTACTAGGATCATTCATACTCAGTGCAAATTCAATACCGTAGGCTGTCACCACAACCGGAGAAAATTTTCCGATATCTGTCACCTACTCCGACAGGTAAGTAGCAGGGTTTTTTTTTCTGTCTGTCGGCGCGGTTGCAGTTTGGTCGGCTACTGTCGAACTGGAGAAGCCACGCGTCTTGAGCGTCTCGCTCGTGCATTTGCCCTGTCGACGGCTGTCGCATCAGGCCAACGTCTGCCCTGTCCAATGGCTCACTTGAAACGTCTCGGTCACTCACGACGTACATATAATAGCTCTGCTGCTTTTGCTTAGCAAACAAAAACAGAATTCAGACCAATGCGTTCGATGGCAAGGGAGGATGAGGGAAGGTCTTTTCATGTATTGTGAAAATAATCGCCTCAGTCACTCGACAGCATGTCGCATACGTTCCCGGAAGTCCCCGTTATCGATGGCTATTACATGTTGAAGTCATCCAATATACAATGTTAACCCAGTTTAAGAATTGTGTGACTGCGTCCTTGTGGAAAATTGTGAAGCGATGGGACGGGAGGGGAGGATGGGATGCATCATCCATTGGAGGTGCTTCCACGAACAAACGACTCAACGCGCTTTGGTGCGATGAGGTGCGTTCAGCCAGAGGCGCAGCCGAGGGAGGCCCGCCCCTCCCCTTAACCCCAACAAATACAATAGATCAAAGAAAACATTTTATCACTTGTAGGATGCGAAACCGGAAATTTTCGGCGCGCTTCGCTCCTCGAAAGCGGTGTCGATAGCATATACATTTTTTTTTGGGGGGCTAAGAAAATCCTGGCTGCGCCCCTGTGTTCACCACAGACCAATGTACACTGACCGAACCTCGTAGCCCGGGCCGGGCCCGGCCGAACGCGGCTGACGCATTGCAGAGTGCAGACACCTCCGTCTTGAGAGGCTGACTGGCATTGGAGTGTCAGCAACTGCTGCAGACGGCTCCGTGCTGAGCGGCTGATTGGCATTGGAGTGTCAGCAGCTGCTACAGACGGCTCCGTGCTGAGAGCAGCTGACTGGCGTTGGAGTTTCAGCTGCTGCAGACGGCTCCGTCGCCGGTGCGCCACTGGCCGTCACCACCCGCCGCGGCCGGCGAGCCTTGACACAGTAAATGGACAGCGGCGATGACGCGCGCGTTGCGTCACTGGCCGTTTCCAGCGACAGCTCCTCACCGGAGAGGCCGGCATCCATGCAGGCGGCGCCCCTGCAGCGGCCGGTCGAAAACAGAGTTCGCTGGGCTGTCCAATAGATTGATTTGTAAGCTTTGTTCGGGCTATTTTATATTCGCTCGGTCTTATTCCCCAACGAAATACCGCATGAAACATTCACTACACCATCGTATGTCTTCATTCACCTTCAAGTAACTTGGAAACTCCTGGTATAGAGTAAGACGGTAAGCTAACTGTAGGGAGGTGTCGAGGAATCAGTCTGTCGCACGAAATATTTGATGTGACCAATCTGATCTCGTGGTTTGAACTCCTGGTCTAGAGTAAGAAGTATTATAATGTTAGCTAGGGGCTTTGCTATGTAATCAATTCAAGCACAATGTAATCTAATGTATGCAAAATGCACAATGTGTGTAATTCGCTTCAATCGAAATCGAGTGAATGATGGTGAAACATATCTGAATAAAAGGTAGTGGCATACATTACTTTTCCGGTACATGTTTTTTGCAAAAACGTCTTGGATTGCGTAGTTTTTGTCTTCTAAATACATGTATGTAAGTACCTTAGTTTACATCTCGTACGATGTGTGGCGCTAGTGTCGCTGACCAGTCAAATGTCCGCGCTTGGTGCATTACGTGGCATAATGTATTTGTTCTCGGTAAATGGCACCAGGCTACATTCGAGGCAAACTTCGCTTTGCAAATACATGGCATAGGCGAGACTTATCTAAGAATACCGATGGATGCGAACATGTCAAGTTAATCGGTTATCGAATGTGATTATGTGTTGTAAGAAGGTGGAGATTCCGAGAGCATATAATAATACACGCCTTTAACTTACACATACACAGAAGAAAGAACAAAACTTCTTGCAACAAATGCAAAAACAGGAATAGCCTCATCGAGAATCACAGCCAGCTTCTCATCACAGCGTACATCGGAGAAGTAACGTCACCCATGAACAGGGGCGGATACAAGGGGGCATTGGGCATGGCCCCCATGAAAAGGTGGTGCCACTCCGGGCGGGAAAAGGCGACCCTCTGGAAAGGCTCGAGTGCGCAACCCCACAACCTACCCCGAATTTTCAGCCAGAGGCGCCCCTCGGAAGACGGTGGTGCCCCTCTAGAAATGTGCCCCCGATGATAATTTCTGGATTCGTCCCTGCCCCTGAATTGCAGAGGGGTATCACAGACCATGACACTTGGCTCTGGCATTGCTAGAATGGCTTATGACGATATCAGAAACCGTAGGGTAAAGAGTAACAGTTTGATCCGTGCAAATGCACAAGCAGCTTTCTTCTGGTATTAGAGAGCATTCAGGACTCGCCATTCAAGCCCTTTCGGTTACATAGGTTTTCAGTGTCGCTTTACACACAATGCAGTCTAAATACATAGTAGTTTATTTGAATCCTCTCCACATGTTCCTTCCCGAAAAACGTACGCCAATTACTCCTCGGCTACGTCTGTTTACTAGAACAAGAACCATTTCCAAACTTTTTGTTAGCATTGATGCGTTGTCAATTTAGCATTGTCCCTCCCGTACTTCCCTCACGGGTGTAGGGTGGTGGAATGTGTAGGCGGGTCATTGGTCTCTCCTACTTTCTTATTCATCTGACGACGTACATTTCTTGCCAGTTAGAACTGTGGGTGGCATGGGTTTTATTTGGACCATTCACGTGCAGAAGATATTGAGATGTGTAATCAGCTTTGTCATGTCTGGACAACGTGGGGGAGTTGTTCGTTGGCAGCCGACATGCTGCCAACCGCAAGACACTCTCCGAATTTGTGTGAATGTGCTGATACGTACCAAGCCGTGCCAGTTGCTCCTCCCGTATGTTGTGCTACACTACTTCACAGGACCATGTGGTTATCAATGTGCTGGTTTGCACCAGATAAGCCACAAGTGAGCAATGCTAGCAATAGTAAATCTGCTAATATTCATCTAACATTAGTGATTCCGAGAGGAAAGACCTGTCTGTCCAGAATTCCATACCGCGATGTATTGCTCATGGTGTGGAAGGAGTTCACTGTTCGTGTGACAATGGGCTTAGTTTAAATTTTGCAATGAAACGTTTCAAAAGCTTGTTGTAATCTTTGACATCACATTGCAGGCACATAACAGATCGCGTACAGGTTACACGTGACACGAATGGTAGAAAACCGAAGAGGATTAGGATTTTCCAGTAAAAGCAGTCCTGCCCAGATAACAAGCCGCAGTGCCGAAACCGCCAGGTGCCTCTATCCACAGCACGTGTTGACCGAAGGACGGACAAATTTTACCCACAAGGATGTAGTTTTACTCGTTTGTAGCGAGTATCGTTCCCACTCTGTTAGCGCTACCACGGTGACATTTCTACAGTTTCGCATTTTAACGGCGAGATAACTCCCACCTGGGGTATCCTCAGCTGCGACCCATTTTGGTCCTCTGTAGGAAAGGAATCTCTATATGCTGGCCGGGCGAAAATCTGCAGCAGTTTATTCTGAACTGAAAATAGGATAAAAATATGCGGCAAATTAAGCTGAGTTATGCATACTTTTCATATGATCAAGGATTTCAAAGAATAACTGGGGGTTAACTGGGATTCTCAGGTCCCCTTATCCATGATGTATTTGTACTCTCCGGGAAAAAAATAACTGTCAACACTAACGGTGGCTAATGTGAACCTGTTGGGTGCACCTATCCGTGAAACTGACTCACTCTCTGTGAGACCTGTACACGTTGACAGCTGACTAATCCCATGTTCAGTGTCGTCATCAGTATGTGGACGTTATCTGCTGGAAGACGATTCAGGGTTACGTTTAAATGCACACGTTTTACATTTTTAGACCACAAAATCCTAATCTGCGGTGACTCTCAGGATATCCCGGCTCAGTTGTGCATTCCATTATTTCAAATATGACGATATTTTTGGTCATAGACCAGAAGCGTTTATGACTATATTCCACGTTAGGTTGAGCATATGTGATAAAGACATGACAAATCCTGCTGAAAGAAAACATGTAGCTGCGGCTCACCATAACATCAGATTTAAAACTAAAGGTTGACTTATAAAGGCATGCCATTTTGTCGAGTGCACCCGTTCACCTTTACTTTAATTACGAGCCAAGTGGACGTCGCCACTGTCGTAGCTATATGGAAGGTGGCCCCACCCCACTCTCACCAATTTTAGACCTTCGCTGTCACAGCATTTCAGATGTTGTTTCCGTGTTTAATTAATAGTTGGATATATTGTACATCTGTGGATCTCGAACTTCACTCATTTCGTTGTAATATTTTCTCTAAAGTAGTCACAATTTGTGTTGAGAGAGACAGGTGTGCCGCGGTGCTTCTCGTGTGGTGTTCGTACGTCATGTCTCGTGTGGTGTCCGTACGTCATGTCTCGTGTGGTGTCCGTACGTCATGTCTCGTGTGGTGTCCGTACGTCATGTCTCGTGTGGTGTCCGTACGTCATGTCTCGTGTGGTGTCCGTACGTCATGTCTCGTGTGGTGTCCGTACGTCATGTCTCGTGTGGTGTCCGTACGTCATGTCTCGTGTGGTGTCCGTACGTCATGTCTCGTGTGGTGTCCGTACGTCATGTCTCGTGTGGTGTGGTGCCTGGCCCCGTTCATTGCTGGATGCGGACTTATTCAGCTTGAAGACTCACTCATGAGACATGGACGCCAGGGACGTGCCCTTCAACTCCCCTGCTAGCATGAGACATGGACGCCAGGGACGTGCCCTTCAACTCCCCTGCTAGCAAATAAAATAGCATGACCGCTTACATGAGCGGTGCGAAATACCGAGGGAGGGGCAAGGGGGAAGTGCCCTCTAAAACGTCGTGCAGTTTACCATTACGTCTATCAGATTTGCATGGAAAGGATGAATCCCAAAACGATCATCCCCGCCCCCATTAACTTGGCCTGACCTAAGCCGAAACCTATGTGCTCAAATGTAAAACGCGACAAATCTTTGGGATTGCAAGACGAAAATGCCACTGGTCAAGGTGTGTTAGTCACAAAACAGAATTCAAGTTGAAGCTTTTAGAATGTTGCGCAAATCAGACCTTTGACCTCATGTGGAAGGTCAACTAGCGACCAAATGTATAGAAACCGTGTATCTATTGCGAGATCTGGTGGCAACCAATGATCCGGTTTTTCATTTAGCTGGCACGCTTCGCTTAAAGCTACCAGAGGAGCCACAGCCCCCCCCCAAAAGTGGCAAAGGTACCAGAATGACGTGTGTAGGCGAGGGTTAAAAGGTACCGCTGCCGCACTGTCACCCACCATGAAAGGGCCTGGTGCCAGTTGATGATAACATATTTCATGATGCGAATGAGGCTGCCATACCGTACCATAGTCATTCGAATACCATAGACCACGCGATTCCGCACGGAATTGGCACCACTCGAGGCGAAACCCCGTGTAGAGTTGTGCTGTCCCCTCACCAACACCGTACTCAGCAGGCTGGCTGTCTCTGGCGCCGGGCCTCGGCTGGGGCTCCACAGCGGGCAGCGAAACCGCGTCCGTCGCCCCCGTTCACCTTCACGCCAAGGCTGGGCTGCCCGGTCGGCTCTGGCAGTCCTGCTCTGATGACCGCTCTGCCACGGCGCGCCGCCCAGATGATAAGCTCGAGCGCGGGATAGATCAGGACAATCACGTGGCAGTTCGGGTTCGCCGGGCTGTGCGTGTCTTACCGGCGCGTGGTGCAAATGTCTCCTCGGTCCGTAGTAAGGGTGCCTCCCCGGTCAGTGGCAAGGGTGTCTCTCTGTTTCATGGTAAGAGTGCCTCCTGAATCCATGATGAGACACTCCCTCGGCCCGGGATAAGGGCACCTTGCCGGTTCGTGTCAAGGGTGTCTTCCCGGTCGCTGATAAGAGTGTCTTTCCGATTCGTGGTAAGAGTGTCTTCCCGATCCATGGTAAGAGTGTCTTCCCGATCCATGGTAAGAGTGCCCACGGTTCGTGGTGAGGTGTTTCCTCGGTCTGTGGAAAGGGGGTATTCTCAGTCCGTGGCGCGAGTGTCCCCCGTTCCTGGTGAGGGTGGCTCCTTGGTCACGACATCTTTGTGAGGATGTGAGTGTGTCCTCCATGGCCCATGATGAGGCATCCCCTCAGTCCATGGTGAAGCAATCTCCCCGGTTCATGGTGAGGCATCTCCAACTTATATCACGGGAAACGCATGTTTACGATTCGTATACCTTAAATTGGTGTTTGTGGTCACTTCAGTGGCCTGAGGTCACGGCCAATTTTGGCCAATTTTCGACAAGTTATCCTATAGTTTGTAATATGCATGTTCTTCTCACAGCATTTCCCTCCTTCGAATGCATGCAGAAATATGAGGAGAAGTTTCATATCTAATTTGATTGACCTTCGTCAGGCGAACTGAGTCAAGGTCAAGCTAAGGTGCGCTATGGAGGCTAAATATACTTACACGCTCCTGTTTTGAGGTTTATTTCGTGTTTGTATCACCAAAATAGTATCAAAATGGTGTGGCATAACCTAAATTACCCAATTGAACCAAAAGTACGAAGCGTGGTCGTCATTCTCCCATAACAATTGTGACGTTTGTTGGAAGGATCGATAGCTCCTGCACGTTCAAATATATTGAAATGAAGCTCACTATATAACTGCAATTTGGCAGTGCTCACAACACTTACATCTTGGATATGTGCTTTGGGTTAGGGCAGGGACCTAAGGTCACTGTCAATTGTAGCCCATTTCTGGACCAATGTGATTTTTTTCTCTCGCAATATGTGTTGTGTAATTAGTTATCGAATGGCATGCATTTTAACCCTGCGACTACCACAAATCGGGATATGAAATGTTTTTGAAAAATCATGCTTATTTCTCTAAATCCACAATTATATTTCCAAGCTTATTCGGAACTAAAAAGTGTGGACATTTTCTGACCTTATTCTTTCAGGGCTTTCCGATGCTACTCAGATCGCTTCGTGCACAGCTTTATAGTTTGGAAGTAGAGGGGTCCCTAATGACCTCCACCCCACCCCACCCCGAGACGGGACGTGTAAGGATCGGACTAAAGAGACCAACCAAGCGATCCAACCTAATAAAGGTCATAGTCGAGAGTTAGGGTCATTGCTCTAAGTGTTGGTATGGTCAAAAGATGGGTGTTGGTGTATCTTCTGACACGGAGTTTTTGTTCCAAGCATATCTTGGTTGCTGTGACAACGGTAACATCCTACCATGAGACCAATCCAGCAGTCGGCTTGGTCTGCTTTGATGGCGCACACGATCGGGCATCGGACGGCAGCAGCGATCATTCGATGAAGACGGATACAATGATCTAATGAACACTTGTATTCAAAGAATCCATAGAATGGTGGATGAGACGAGAGCTTAGCATTCACTAACATGCCAGTCCTCGATGAGTTCACGATTGTGTAATGCGATCGTTCGGAGACGCCTGTCTTATACTGCTATGCTATTGCTTGCAAACAGTGCCAGCAACTTCAGCATCTCCAAAAATGGAGCACATTGGGCCGTACCATACATTGAGACTAATAATATCAGATATACGCTGCTGGAACTGTCAGGTGTTGAGAGACACGCGCCAGAACACTGCACTTGGGTGCTCAGAGGGCCTCCGCACGTCTCATCACGCACTGCACCATATCTGGCTGGCCTATGCTATCCCAGACCGTGTATCATACTACTGGATATCATAAACTCTAGAAGCTCACCACGTATCCAGCCCCCGGGTGTGGTAACACGTGGCCAGTCTTGCTTGTCGGCTAAGGACAGTCTCAAAGCATCTTGTCGGTTGACACTTGACACATACTATATGGCTCGGTGTGTGGAAGGTGGTCGATAATCGTGCATCAGCCTGGTGATGCGAACCATGCCCAGGTCACACGTGGCACTGCAGCACCAGTCACCGTGCTGCCTGCGATACCCAACACATCCCCGCTCGCTCCACTTCACCAGATAGTCCTCAAACACGGCGTTTGTCCGAGCCTGCATGTTTTGATGGTACGATCCACTCAATCTGTTGCAACCGCTTATGTAGATAACTGTCCAGGGACAGATCCAGGTTTCGGCAGGAGAGGTCAAGAGCCCAGGTGGGTCCCATGTATGAAATGCATAGTAAGTTGATACATTTAGCAGGTGCATAGTTGAAATCAGGGGCTGATCCAAAGCAAGGTCAAGGGTTCGTGAGCCGCCCCCTTCAATCAGATGGCACGCGTATCTTTAGTCTCGGGGGCCCTGGCTGCTAGGAAGACCACATTTTAGAACCATCCCTTTTCAAGATTCAAGTTGCGGGGGGTGGCATCAGATGAAGCTTACTGCACAGCACGTTAAGGTACACGCAGCCCAATAATGTCGAAACACACATCCTTGGACGGTAATCCCGAGTTGCCACCCAGATTGGATCCTCACTCGCTGGAGCTCATCTAGGCTTTTGGGACCCTTGTTGAAGTAGCCCTGGATGTACCCCTGATTGTCACCAAATGTAGAAGCGTCAAATTTTGGATGACTTGTCCATGAAATTTGCTGTATCGATTTACCTACACCCTGTATGAGTATGGTTGTCATCTCGCACAAACTGTGATGGTAACTCACTTGCCATTGTACTGTCAGTTGTCATCAATGGTAACTTCGTCGTATTGAATAATGAGTTGCCCACCGTACGGTAAGGCCAACCTATCACTTCCTACTAATTGGCGACGAGCCACACGGCTACAAAAAAAGCAATGCAAAGAGAAATTAAGTAAGTATAAAGCAACACATTTGACGAAAAACAAAGCAGCTCAGAGAAGTGATGTTTCTAGCTCACTCTTTTGATCATATCATTATAAACGCACTATTGGTTAGTTAAAGGTACTTCTTTCGCTTAGTTAAAGGTATTTGTTACTTGGTTCATTTAAAGGTACTTGTTTCGCTTAGGGTTTGCATTTCGTCATGACACTTTATATTTGTTTCATTCAAGGGATAATTTTTACGTGAACATTAATGTCATGCACACCATTTCATGAGTGGGAATCACCACGGCACGCATTTCGGCTTGTCTGATCCTAGTGCGATATTCCAGCTGTGCGATCCATGCAATGGTTGTGTCAAAGGTCGTGTTTCATACCGGGTCTCATCACGGAAAAACGCATGAATCATTATACAACTTGACAAGTGTCGCGCCTTCGCATGAATTGTCAAACGGCACACTCCAAGACGATTAATGTCATGAATTGTCAAACGGCACACTCCAAGACGATTAATGTCACCGCCAGTTTGCAAGTTCCCTTAATTTTCACTGGAGCTCGCTTTGCACATGCCGCGTATTGTAGGCCCGTCATTTTCTGTAAAAATAGATATGTCGGTTCGCGTGCCGTGTCACGAGTGACGCCGGTGTTGGTGGCCCGCCCGTCTGGCGCAACGTCTCGGCACGTGCTGGTAACTGGCCCGGAGCACCTCGGCTCGACTAGTTCAGCCCTCCCTCTGCGGCGAGACGGCCGCGCCGCTAGATGTCGGCCGCCTCCACAATGATCTCCTCGTCGCCGATGATAGGCGGGTTCCTGCCGCCCAAGCTTTCGTTCTCCAGACTTTCCTGCCGGATGGCCGGTAGGAACGACGACTCCTTGCTGTTGACGAAGCCCTGCTGCACACGTGTGACGCCCGGGGCGCCGACCGACGGCCGGGTCAGCGTGTTCTGCGGCGGCTGGCTCTCGCCGGCGCCCTTGAAGTCGACCACGGTGGTGGGCGCTGGAGCGACCGACTCGGCCGGCAGCGCCTCGATCAGCACCGCCTCCGTCTTGGTGATGACCGGCGTGTCGCGCGAGCCCAGCCGCTGGCTCAGCATCTCGATCAGGAACTCACTCTGCTTGGAGCTCTGCCGGCCAATTTGACGGGTCAGAGGAGGGTCAGAGAAGAGGTGAAGCCCAATCAGCTGGAATTAAGAGTGATCAGGAAGGGATTAGGGAAGGGGTAGGGAACGTTCAGAGACGAATCAGATATGGGTTCGGCTCGAGAGAGATCAGAGTCGCGGCATGGGTCGATGCACACACGGGTCAGAGAAAGAGTAGGAAGAGTTCGAGACGAATCAGATACAAGTATGGCATGGGAGGAGTCAGAGTATGATCAAATAATAATTCAGAGAGAAACACAAAAGTTCAAGTGCACAGACAAGTTTTCAAGGAAGTATGGAAATTACGATAATATGCCCGATCCATGACTTGGATTATTGTATAGCGCACATCTGTGAAGCCACGTACATACATAGGATGAACCAGGCTGGAAACCGGGAGGTAGGCTCCTAAAGTAACTAAGGTTCCGTGATAGGAGAGATATGCTTTTCAAACTTATTGGTGGTCTGGAAGAGAGTGGTGTGAATATTCCGCATAGTCATTGCTGCTAAATGATGTCACTATCCAATTGTCCGCGGCAAATAGTACTAGCAATAGTAATAGTGTGCAACGTTATCTTATTACAATAATGTCACATTATGCATGGCGAAATACAGCATCTGCTGCTACCACATCTCGTACTGAAATACAGCATATGTTGCTACCACATCTCGTACTGAAATAAAGCATCTGCTGCCACCACATCTCGTACTGAAATACAGCATCTGCGGCTACCACATCTCGTACTGAAATGTAGTATCTGCTGCTACCGCATCTAGTACTGAAATACAACATCTGCTGCCACCACATCTCGTACTGAAATACGGCATCTGTTGCTACCACATCTCGTGCTGAAATAGATCATCTGCTGCTAACACATCTCGGACTGAAATACGACATCTGTTCCTACCACATTTCATACTGAAATGTAGCCAAGGGTGAAACGGAATGTATCATTAAATAGATGGTTTTGCAATGGTTCATATCTCCAATCAAGGACAACACGTCTTATTAATAGTATTATAGCTATCCTTTTACATCATTATAAGGTCTTGGTAGTGTGCTGAGGTAGCAGCGGGGGAAGCACAGCACTACAACAACAAAAATGTTTCGAGGCCAGCCAAGAGGCCGGGCTGAGAGAGTGACTTTGTGAGAGACACGCGTGCGTCCCCCACTGTGCCGAATGAGATGATGGTGCCGGCCGGGCAGGCATGGCTGGTCTGCGAGAGACACGGTCACGTCACCCACCGTGCCGAATGAGATGATGGTGCCGGCCGGGCAGGCATGGCTGGTCTGCGAGAGACACGGTCACGTCACCCACCGTGCCGAAGGAGATGATGGTGCCGGCCGGGCAGGCATGGCTAATCTGCGAGAGACACGGTCACGTCACCCACCGTGCCGAAGAGATGATGGTGCCGGCCGGGCAGGCATGGCTGGTCTGCGAGAGACACGGTCACGTCACCCACCGTGCCGAATGAGATGATGGTGCCGGCCGGGCAGGCATGGCTAATCTGCGAGAGACACGGTCACGTCACCCACCGTGCCGAATGAGATGATGGTGCCGGCCGGGCAGGCATGGCTGGTCTGCGAGAGACACGGTCACGTCACCCACCGTGCCGAATGAGATGATGGTGCCGGCCGGGCAGGCATGGCTGGTCTGCGAGAGACACGGTCACGTCACCCACCGTGCCGAAGGAGATGATGGTGCCGGCCGGGCAGGCATGGCTAATCTGCGAGACACGGTCACGTCACCCACCGTGCCGAAGAGATGATGGTGCCGGCCGGGCAGGCATGGCTGGTCTGCAGAACACGGTCACGTCACCCACCGTGCCGAATGAGATGATGGTGCCGGCCGGGCAGGCATGGCTGGCTGCGAGAACACGGTCACGTCACCCACCGTGCCGAATGAGATGATGGTGCCGGCCGGGCAGGCATGGCTAATCTGCGAGAGACACGGTCACTTCACCCACCGTGCCGAATGAGATGATGGTGCCGGCCGGGCCGAGGGGTCCGTCGGAGGTGGTGCGGAACGCCGGTAGCTGTGCCGGGTGCGCGTAGCTGTAGCTGAGCGTGCCGCCGCCGTCCGGGTAGGTGATGCTGTACGAGCCGCGGATGTTGCCCAGGGCGTCGCGCGACTCCTCCTTGGTCTGGTCGGGGCCCTCGAACCGGTAGCTGTACACCTGCGAGGGGCCGAAGCGCGGCCCCTGTGGCGCTGCACGCACCACCGTCAGCAGCACCAGCAGCACCAGCAGCAGCAGCAGCGCCGCGCCCGCCACCGTCTGGCGAGCACATGGGCGGCGTTTGTGCGCGGTTTGTTGTGTTTGCTGCAGCTAGTCGGCATGTGAGTTAATATAACAATGTAGGAGCCAGATATGTTTCGACAGGGTTATTTTCAAGCCATGTATCCCCATGCGATGCAATACGTAGATGCTAATGTGTTCAGCTGGTAGGGCAGTCGCCCAAAGGTATCTATTTGCATACTCGTGGCCTAGCCATTCACTCTAAACAGTTGATTTATCTGCCTTCCATGCCTTACAGATTTATTATGGGACCACATGAAGCTACCCTTCGTCCAGTGCCGGAGCGATTCACAGTCGATACGCGCATTGTTCTGACTACAATCGGCAATCGATTTAATAACATGTTGCCCATGCACATTAGCGAATCTAGTCGGCCAACTTTGAGTCAGGAGGGGACTCGAAACAGTTCCGCCCCCTTGACCATGGAGAGGGGATGAGGGCAAAATAGCAAAATTACCCGATAATATTCGACAGCTCATCGGATTTGGATAGGTTAGAACCTGAACTTGAGATAAAACAAGATTTTATAACATATTGCTTCCAGTCATGTTTTTCACAAATCGTGAATAGAGGTCAGTTTTATTATAAATCATCCCACCTTCGGGGGAGGGGCACATGAACTCGTTGTTCCCCTCGCCCCTGGATCCGCCACTGCCAATGCAGCCACTCTGTCTACCCTATGGACTGCTGCCTTGGTGTTTGCCCTGTGGGCTGCTACCTCGGTGTCTGCTCTATAGGCTGCTACCTCGGTGTCTGCCCTATGGGCTGCTACCTCAGTGTCTGCCTTATGGGCTGCTACCTCGGTGGTTGAGGAAGTGAACGGCAAGATAACCGCAGCGCGGAGCTGCTCGTCAGTTTTGTCTACTTGGAGCGCGGAGGAGGTGCTGTTTTGTCTACTTGGAGCGCGGAGGAGGGGCTGTTTTGTCTACTTGGAGCGCGGAGGAGGTGCTGTTTTGTCTACTTGTAACGCGGAGGAGGGGCTGTTTTGTCTGCTTTGAGCGCGGAGGAGGGGATCGCACTTTGCGGCTCTGGCATCTCGAGAACTATTGGAGCTTGTGACACGAGTTGTCGGGCTCGGTAGTGATTTCGGGGAGCATTTACATGAAGTCGATAACTGCACAGGCACGTGCTTTTCTAGGTCCATTAAACCTAAACTAAGATCACCGAAGCTTAAGAGAAAGAGCACAGAGGAGTGGCAGGTGATCTGATAAATGTCTGTGAAAAAGTGATGGCTTAGACAAGGTTCTTTCAGCTCAATAGAAAATCGAACAGAGGGCACACTTTTCGAATGGAGGTCAAGAGATGCTTTCAGTCCTTGAGACAACAATAAGCATTAGAGCAGTTGCATCGTGGAACATGCTGCGTTGTAGGTTGTTCGTCGCTCAATTCCCCCAGGCGTCAACCAGATCTACACCTGATAAATATTGGCATACAACATTCCTAAGCGAACGGCGATACAATCATTGTGATCCGTTCAAGGCGAGCGGCTAGTCATTTGCATATGATCTTGCAGCGAATGAATTGACTGCTTGTGTCGTGTGTTCGCGTTTTTTTCTTCTGCCTTGCTTGTCTCTCCTACCAGGAGTCGAGGAGGCACGACAAGTAAGTCTTCGCCTGTCCCTCCTGGCAGGAGTCAAGGAGGCTCGTGGGAACTGGAGCGCAGGAGAGCAGGAACTACCTACATTCCTCATTCAGTTAAGGATACTTCGGACGGCATATTATGCTTCTGTTTTGCGCAGCTTTGCATGGGCGTGTTTTGCATACTTTTGAGGAGGAAAGTTCCCCCTCAGTGTTGTCATTCTACCCCCTCCAAATAATTTCAACTTTTAACATGGGACCCTATGGCGTGTGCCCCCACCCCCACCCAATGTATTTGGGCCGCGAATGTATTACCTCCATGTATTGTACCCACACTCCAATAATTTTCAGAAATAAACGCCCCTGAAGCTTTTGCATTTGGGGCTACCCTTTCGCTTTAGCTGTTTGAACCTCCAGCTGAGTAGAATTTCTTGGAAGCTTCATCCGTGTTTGGTATCCCGATCGGCATCCCAGCAAGCGGTACCGGCCCCAGCTTTGCTGAGAGTGTGACCTGCGTGCGTGTCCACGGTGTTCGTCACCCGAATGGGTTCGTCGACCGTGACCTTGCGCGCGACCTTGGGAGGCTGCAGCCGAGCGGCAGGCACGCATGGCTGCCGGTTTGTGGCTGCCTCCACGTGGTCGGCACTTGACTAGCCGGACGGTGGGCCGACTCCTGTCAGTGCGCCCGGCCATGGCCGCAGCCAGTTGGCTGCCGAGCTGGTCACCGAGCTGATGGCGGGGTCGACCGACGCTGCACGAGATGGCCAGCCGCCGCCACCTTCAGATGGCGCACGATATCCGACTGGTCCGTCCACGTGTGTGGGCCGTCAGGCGGAGGTGCTGACGTACACGATATCCGACTGGTCCGTCCACGTGTGTGGACCGTCAGGCGGAGGTGCTGACGTACACGATATCCGACTGGTCCGTCCACGTGTGTGGACCGTCAGGCGGAGGTGCTGACGTCCACGTGTGTGGACCGTCAGGCGGAGGTGCTGACGTCCACGTGTGTGGACCGTCAGGCGGAGGTGCTGACGTCCACGTGTGTGGACCGTCAGGCGGAGGTGCTGACGTCCACGTGTGTGGGCCGTCAGGCGGAGGTGCTGACGTCCACGTGTGTGGACCGTCAGGCGGAGGTGCTGACGTCCACGTGTGTGGACCGTCAGGCGGAGGTGCTGACGTCCACGTGTGTGGACCGTCAGGCGGAGGTGCTGACGTCCACGTGTGTGGGCCGTCAGGCGGAGGTGCTGACGTCCACGTGTGTGGACCGTCAGGCGGAGGTGCTGACGTCCACGTGTGTGGACCGTCAGGCGGAGGTGCTGACGTCCACGTGTGTGGACCGTCAGGCGGAGGTGCTGACGTATACGTGTGTGGACCGTCAGGCGGAGGTGCTGACGTGTACGTGTGTGGACCGTCAGGCGGAGGTGCTGACGTCCACGTGTGTGGACCGTCAGGCGGAGGTGCTGACGTCCACGTGTGTGGACCGTCAGGCGGAGGTGCTGACGTCCACGTGTGTGGGCAGTCAGGCGGAGGTGCTGACGTCCACGTGTGTGGACCGTCAGGCAGAGGTGCTGACGTCCACGTGTGTGGACCGCCAGGCGGATGTGCTGATGTCCATGTGTGTGGACTGTCAGGCGGAGGTGCTGACGCCCACGTGTGTGGACCGTCAGGCGGAGGTGCTGACGTCCACGTGTGTGGACCGTCAGGCGGAGGTGCTGATGTCCACGTGTGTGGGCAGTCAGGCGGAGGTGCTGACGTCCACGTGTGTGGACCGTCAGGCGGAGGTGCTGATGTTCACATGTGTGAACCGACAGGTGGAGGTGCTGACGTCCAAGTGTGTGGACCGTCAGGCGGAGGTGCTGATGTCCACGTGTGTGGACCGTCAGGCGGAGGTGCTGACGTACACGTGTGTGGATCGTCAGGCGGAGGTGCTGATGTTCACGTGTGTGGACTGTCAGGCGGAGGTGCTGACGTTTGCGTGTGTGGACCGTCAGGCGGAGGTGCTAACGTCTGCGTGTGTGGACCGTCAGGCGGAGGTGCTGATGTCCACGTGTGTGGACCGTCAGACGGAGGTGCTGACGTACACTTTTGTGGATCGTCAGGCGGAGGTGCTGATGTTCACGCGTGTGGACCGTCAGGTGGAGGTGCTGACGTCCACGTGTGCGGACCGTCGCCGGCCGACTGTCTGAGACGGAGGTGCTGACGGGTAGCCGGGTGACATGTTGACTACGGCTGTCGCAGTTCTCGACGGTTGCCACTGGCCAGCCAGTGACACAGCCAGGCGAAGTGTTCAACGTTTGCCCTCGGGCAGTCTCGGTCGGGGTCGTGAGTCGGGCTGTTGGCTCCGGCGTCCCGGGCTGCCCAGTCGCGCGTTATTCCCCAGCCGGATCAAATTAGGCCCGCGAGACAGATCCGGGAGAGATCGTGCTACGAAACCGAGCCGGGGAAGACTCGGGCAAGTCGGGCGCCCTGGGGCAGACGGATACGGCGTGTGTCTGCCCACCCGGACACCAGACACGGTGTGTCTGCCTACCCGGACATCACCGGGCGCCGCCGGCCGCCCCGCCTCGTCCCTATCGACGGCAGACGGACCGTCGGCGCGTACTCTGCCCATCTGGGCAGTCATGACAAGAAACCGTTGTTGGCATGCAAGGTCGATCCGCGAGCGGCTGCTGGCAGCCAAGGTGAACCGGTGCGGGGCGGCCGGGGTACGGGCGAGCCGCCGCCGTCTGCTGCACAAGAGGGCACGGCCACCTGCGCCACGACACGGCAGCGTGAACCGTCCGGCAGATCAGGTGAAGGGTATTGGGTACACCCGTCACGCCATTGCTGGCAAAACAAAACTGTAGTTGGTACTGGAATGTTCGTGCGGTGATGAAATAGATCATTGCATCCCTGGTGAACCGAGTAAATCCCAGTGTCGTTAGACATTGCAAACCGGTGGAACGCCGCGAAATTTGTCCAGCTAAATACAATTTTAGTGCTACCATTAGTCCAAAATTGAAAACCTCTCCAGATATGGTGCGTTTATCTTCATATTACCGAATTATAGAAGACTACATCCGTCGTGTTCTTTCTTCGTTTTCAAGTCTTCCAATAGCACATATATATATATATATATATATATATATATATATATATATATATATATATATATATATATATATATATATATATATATATATATATATATATATATATATATATATATATATATACATATATAGGTGTACATATATATATATATATATATATATATATATATATATATATATATATATATATATATATATATATATATATATATATATATATATATATATATATATATATATATATATATATATATATATATATATATATATATAAATATATATATATATATATATTTATTTATTTTGTACATCATTTTTGTGTTGTCATTTAAAACTTTCACTTCAGGAGTCCGGGCACGCGATAAGTGGACGGCCAGCACCATTTCGCCCCATTGCGTTGATATGATAAATGGGGCGCAAGGGGAGCGGTGCATCAGACTCATGGCACCAAGTTCCTACGCCTATCACTCACTCGCTTGGATTTCCCCTCGCAGATATCCTAGTTAGGCCACGGTCTGCCTGCATCATGGACTGTGGCCAGACTAGGGCACCGGACCTCCTCAAATCCTGGCCACTCAGTGCCAATGTAACCCCTGACCGCCTTGGTGTTCCTGACTTGCTGGGGTACCTGACCCTCCCAGGACTCAAAGCCAATCAGAGACAGACATATCACCTCCGCCGAGCCAATCAGTGATGGAAAGATCGGATATGCCGGACCCAACAAAGGACCACATCGGCCCTACTGGACCAATCAGACAGGCAGGTCAACTCTTCTAAGGCGATCAGAGGCGCCTTGGAAGGCGCCTCTGATACGTTAAGTTGGCCCTGCCAAACCAATCAAGCTTGTCCGGTTGCTTGGGCAACCGGTCAGGTCAATCAAGTCGAAGCAGAAGTCATGGTTCTTCAGGAATTCGTAGGAAGCACGGGCCCAAAATTTGTATTCGGTAGTGCTGGTATCATTCGAAGCATATGTGTATGCGTAGATAAGCTTGAAAATTATTGGTGGGGTTGAATGCATGGAAGCAATGAGTACTGTCAATTTGGTTGGCTGGGTTCACACAATGGGGGGTCCCATGTTAAGAGACCAAGCAGTTGGTGGGGCTCCACGAAAAATGCTGAAGACTCCAATCCTACCTGTGTGTGTGTGGCGCTATCAGCAAAGCGTTTGCAATTGAAAACAGTAGAACCAAGCAAACACTCGTCAAAGTCAGGCTGGAAGCATCCAACTGCATAGGATAATCCCTGTTTATTGAATCTTGTTTTCCTGATAATGCGATTACATCTGTACTGTGTGTTCCCAGCTTCCTTGACGTCAATCATAAGCCGTTAAGAGGCATATGGATGAAAAATAACACAGAGAGAAATGCAGGATATGCTGGTATTCGACAGCGCCCACGATGACGTACGATAGCCCTTTCCCCACCATCTGTCCCCGCTGAGCCTACCTTTAGGAAGTGTTCGGCAGTGCTCAACATAGCGTACGACAGCACCCCACCATCTGTCGCCGCTTGGCCTACCTTTAAGAAGTGTTCGGCAGTGCTCAACATAACGTACGACAGCTCTTTCCTCACCATCTGTCGCCGCTTGGCCTACCTTTAAGAAGTGTTCGGCAGCGAATCACAGGTGCACTGTTTCAGCCAGAACAAAATGGCAGCCGAGCACTCAGCAGAATCAGCAGCAGTCGTGACATAACAGTCTAAATGCCACAGCCTTGTGTAGGCCAGAACAACGGGAGTGGGGCGTTATGTATGTGCTTCGTCAATCGTTGGAGGTGCACTGTATTGTACAGGTGCACAATGTTGATTGATAACTTTTTGATAGCAGATTCTCCATACGTTTCTTTCTAAACTTCTAGTCTGATCTGAATCACTTCATTCTGATGTATTCAGAGGAGCATATAGCATTGTTGCAAAGTTGAAGGGATTCATAGTAAAGCATAATCTAAAGCTTCAGCAAGAAACCAAAATGTTGCAAAATCTGCACAGTAGTCCAAACATATTGGTACATACCTTTGGGATAGCTTCGTCCCGTAATGGTGACTTCGCTACCTATCCTAAACAAAAAGCTGTACAATTAGCAACATGGAACAAATTAGCAATATGGGACACAACGTGTGACGCAAGTTTGTTGACGCGCACAGCGGGTTTCGAGTGCATGAGGACTGTCGATGCATGTGAATCTATGAAGAGATGCAATGTTGTACCCCTGCTCAGATACATGCATGGTTGATACATTTGAGTACTTTCTCAAGCATTGGTTAAAGGAAATGACCTTGTTTCACCACCTTCATTCATCCATGCACCCCAGCCGTCATCTCCGTGCACCACGCAACTCCTAGGGAGCGGCAATGCGATGCCTGCCCTCACTACCTGCACTCGGCCCATTCTGACGCTGTCAAGCTGTACGGCACTCATTTCTTTCAAGCTGACATTGGACAAGGGAAGTGGTCGCCGGATAGCGTGTTACTTTCATTTTCCTTGGGTGTGAGCTAATATTTTATTTCTGCCTTGGTCTTTTATTGTGCTCATGATGGACTTGGGGAGCTCCGCGTGACACCCATCGAGTCTGGCTTCCTTGCATGCTTCATTTACCTTCCGATTAAGCGTGTGCCCCATCCACAAGGTTATTCACACCGCACTGACACCACGCCACAGGATTGTAACGCTGATTCCATCACTACTGTAACTAAGTCGTAGCTTCGCGTGCTTTAGACAACTCGATAACAGTTTTTCCCCACTGATTTAACCTGCGCCCCTTCCCCCACAAGGTTATTCACACCCAACTGACGTCACACGACAGGTCTGTAACACGAATCCCATTGTCTGCTTTGCTGAATAATAGCTTCGCGTGTTTGAGCCAAGTGACATGGTTCAAAAGTGAGCACATAGAGATGGTTATCGTAACTGATACATGAATGGACCACCAGCCCGCAAAGCTGGCATGCCTCGGGTGGCTTCGGCAAAAATTGACGACCGGTGCGACGACATCCACGGCTAGATTTAAGAATCTAACAACCTCTCAAAATGACTGAATGGTGTACGAAGTACACGACTGTGCAGAAAAGAGGCCAGTGGACAGAGGTTGAGAAGAGACACGTCATAGGCAGCTTCACGACTCGGCAAATTTGGAAGAGCCGGCTAGACCGTGGACACAAGAGCTGGATTGGGACATTGTTGTGGTATGATGCTGCACTACTGAACTGGCTCAGCCACACTGCAGCGACCAAGCGTCATACTGGAGTCGACCTTGGCCGTGGCCACAGTCGGCCATATGGCTATTGGCCGACTTCGACACGGGGCAATATACGTGCGTATACTTGTGCTTTCCAGTTCCGTTGTGTTTATTTGTGTGACGTCGGACTGTCACATGCCGCACAGAAAACGCACGCTGTCCGCGACATCCGCACGTGTCTCACAAAACAATGCGAATGCGGATTTTGAAGGATAATTACCGAATGTGGTCAGCCTTTAACCACGAACACGTCATGTATCAATTGTGAGTGGGTCCTTTCAATAATCAGTCCAAGCGATTAATGTATTTGCAACAAGAACTGCGATACACCCGATGAAGTCTACCACACTGACTACAACAGACATGACGAAGAGTTTACAACACTGACTGCAACAGACACGACGAAGAGTCTGCAACACTGGCTGGGCCAGGTCAGACGAAGACATCTCAGGTGTTACTCCACCTGTTACTACAGGT
This sequence comes from Ashinkailepas kermadecensis, assembly GCA_034440615.1. NCBI lineage: Eukaryota > Metazoa > Arthropoda > Thecostraca > Neolepadidae > Ashinkailepas > Ashinkailepas kermadecensis. The sequence goes on along the minus strand of JAOTOM010005145.1, from coordinate 936,168 downwards.
GGAGGTGACGCCAGTACCAGCACGCCGAGGCGTGGTCCGTCACAACGGTGGTATGTATGTATGTACCATCACATGAAGCGCCCATGTCCGCGCGCCACCGGAGCGGGGGGGTGAGGTGGAGTGTGTGTGTGCGGGGAGGGGTCGTCCTTGGGCTCCAACAGGCCGGCGTCGGCGGCCGCCGGCCCGGGCGGACTCGGCCTTGCTCCGAGCAGCAGTGCCAGCCCACCTGCAGCCAGCCTGGCCACAGATGGTCCTGTGGTCCCAACGGCCACCGCGCTCGAAAACGACACACCTGGCGTCCTGCCACAAGGGCCACAACCGCACTGGTGGATACTCACCCGACTCACGGTCGCCACTGGTTATACGCACGACACATACCCACTTGTTTTCCACCACTCACCCACTGGTTGATATGCACGACACACGGTCACCCACTGGTGGATATGCACGACTCACGGTCGCCCACTGGTTGATACGCACGACACACGGTCGCCCATTGGTGGATATGCAAGGCACATGGTCACTCACCGGTGGATATACAGCTGATGATTGGCGATAGACATCGCGGCGACACTCCCATGAGTGTCTCACGTCCTCGTTACTATATTGCAACGAAGTCATGAACTGGCAGTTGCTCGTCAGGAATGGCTCGTGAAGGGAATGACGTGTGCGGGTGCTGTGTGAAGACTTCGAGGGATGAAGTTGCCAGGCCTTCAGATCGGGCGATTGCGTCTAATGGAAACAGTGTCGCCACCCGTGATCACCATGCGAGATGGGTTTGCGGCAGGAGCACATTGTCGGTGGAATTTACCTCGTAACAGTGGGAGTCTTTTGGTTTATCAAGCGATTCAAATCCTTAATACGCTGTGCAGCGAACATGCTAATAACCTGGCACTCAACGGCGTTCGAAGGAGGCGTCAGATAATTAGCAGACAGAACCATGTGCTAACAGCACACGAGCCGACCGAGTAACCGCCAAATTACGGTCGGAAGTCGCGATCAGCACAAGACGGATACGGCGGGAGGGGCGCGTACGAGTGTTACTACAGCCAAACATGCTGAATCACACTGAGCATACGCCGTGCTGCGGCGACCATGCAGAGCGTACGCCGTGCTGCGGCGACCATGCTGACTCTGGCTACGTGAGCTGAGAGTCCAGCTGACGTTCTGCTGACGTCCCACTGACATCCCACTGACGTCCCGCTGACGTCCCGCTAACATCCCGCTGACGTCCGGCTGACGTCCCGCTGACGTCCGGCTGACGTCCCGCTGACGTCCGGCTGACGTTCCACTGACGTCCCGCTGACGTCCTGTTGCGTCACAACTTTTTGTTGTCCAGTCTGCTGTAGGAAACAGGATTCCCGATGCATTTGAAATATGCGTCACCAATGTGGATGCGCACATGGACGCAATAAACTTAAAGTGTCAATATCTTCCCTGCCCTCTAATACTTCATCTGGTCGGAATCCATGCTGACACGTCATTTCAGAGATACTCGGCAATTTCCCAGCACAAAGTTTGACAAGTTGAAATGGCAGGAGCCAATAGGTCGAACAGCAAGCACCTGCTACAGCGCCAGCGCGGTGGCATCAGCCCGCACATGCGGACATGGGTGGGGCAGAACAGCTCGAGCGAGATCGAGACCACGCCCTGCAAGGTCAACTGGTCACGCGTCACGCGTCACCCGGCGCCCGTTATCCGAGCGGGACGCTCTGGGATGTCGTCGTGGCTGTCGTGCCTTCAATCATTCCGCTGCCTCGAGCGACAGCCACACTCATTAAGCCGATGTCGCCAAGCAACTCGTGAAAAGCGTGCTGCTTCCTGTACGGTCGAAGATCAGCCACAGGCCCGTTTCCTGCCACCCGGTGTCAGGTAGATACGTCCAAGACCGACCCGAAACTCAGCATGTCTCTTTCTCCCTGAAACCGGCGAAGCTGCCGTGGTTCACAGCGTCTGACGTGTCAGAGTAAGTGGCCGAGCCCACGTGAGCCGACCAGGATACGGTTGATTACCTGGTGGCCAAGCTGAGCGACTCACGGTATCGCTCACTAGCCACACCGAAGAATAATGGGAAGGCCCGCACAAGGCAATTAGCGCCAAGCCGGTGAACTTCCGTCACAGTGACAGAATTATCCTCAGCATTGAACCGAAAAATATCCCTGGATGATCACCAGCTTGCTGTGAATGAAGTATTGCGGCTAGGGGAAGGGGTCTTGTGAACTTTGCACCGCACGCGTGCTGAGGTGACAAGGTGAGGGTAGGCGTGTGGCAGTTGCCATGGACGCACCACAGCGAGTGCTAAGGTGACAAGGTGAAGGTAGGTGTGTGGCAGCTGCCATGGACGCACCACAGCGCGTGCTAAGGTGACTAGGTGAGGGTAGGTGTGTGGCAGCTGCCATGGACGCACCACAGCGTGTGCTAAGGTGACAAGGTGAAGGTAGGCGTGTGGCAGGCAGTTCTAGGTGCATGTCGCGTTTTGGCGCAAGTTAAAGCAAGTCCAATGGTGGCGAGCTTATGCAACTGTCCGCTCCTCCCTGCTTTTTGTCCGACCATTGAGGGAAGAATTTCAGTGCAGGTAGTCCAACTTTTAGCGATTCTTCAGCAGTGTTTGGTTACCCATCGTTTGACGCAATCATTAATGCAACCGGTAGTGCTTGCAAGGTACCGGTTGTCATTTTCACGCGTCGAACTTTGAAGTCAAGAATACTGTTTGAATCTGACCAGCTTCGAAGCTGTGTGCTACAGTTGCCATGCATATCATAAAATGAGCACCGAACTCACAACAAACACGCTTCTGAATGCTAGAAGCGCTACTACAACATACATTATTGCCGGGGTCAAGCCGTACCAAAGTCAATCAACTAGTGCATTCCTGGGAGGTCAACCAGATGGGACCTAGAGGACATTAACCAGCCACTCTGTCCACATAGCCTTGGATTCTTTCCTGATCCCCTCACCTACCCTGGAAATTTCCTGTCACTAGACCTCTCAGCTTTCGAGATGCACGATATCAATGGAGTTCTTGCACTGGACGAACGTAGTCAAAATTTCAATGCGGTGTATTGCCCTCATCACGGAATGTATTATCCTCATTAAGGGGTGTATTTCTTCATCATGGGGTGTATTCCCTCATCAAGGGGTGTATTCCCCCATCAAGGGATGCATTGTCCTCATCAATGGGTGTATTGCCCTCATTAAGGAGTGCATTGTCATTATGAAGGGGTATATTGTCCTCATCAAGGGGTGTATTGCCCTCATCCATGGGTATATTGCCCTCACCAACGGTACAGGAGGCCATACCGTCCCCGTCTATGCGCATTCGGAACCACCCGCGTGAACGTTTTGGCGCCGCACCGGAGTTGGCAAAGACGGACACTTAAAGTCGACTTTGACGAACCCAGCTTCAGCATGGCTGCTACGTCTATTCAAGGCAGTGATGCCAATTTTAGGTCCAGATGGCCAAACGTAGAACTACGCTTGGGGTCGGTTGGTTAAATTAAGGACCATCACGGTTATCGGCGTAGAAGCGGCCTAAACGTGTGAGGAGAATGGGCACCAAGGCCGATTGTAGTATATTCTTTAAAGGCAACGTCATGGGGTTTGTGGTTAAGGTCTGATTTTTTTTTTGGGGGGGAGGGAACATGGCCTGTGCTCCTCTCCCTGTGCCTACGCTAGGAATTAAGGTTCACTGCGAAGACCTTATCAGCTCGCTTTCCCAATGCAGAAATCCATCGATGAATTTGCATATGATGCATGAACTCCGCCACTATCAAAACTGTGCAATGCCAGCTCTGGACTGAGCCCCATTGTTTCCAGATTTATAGCACAGTCGATTGTCACGGCCATCGTGCTTACACAACGCCGTAGCAGGCCGTCACTGCACCCCGCCACCCCGCCACCCCGCCACCGAGAGGTCGGGAATCCCACCGGCTCCACAGTGGGTCAGCCGGAGGCCGCTCCTTCGGCCGACATTCCAGGTGGCCATGCAGCGCGCCGTGCCCGCGCCGATCGCCGACCGCGACTCTTGACCTGGCGTGTGTCACGCGGTCACCTGACCTGACGCGACCAGGCGGTCTACCGTGGTCAACGTACATCTTGCCACACCCGGCGCTTCGCAGCAGGATGGAGTGCCACCGATAGGGATGAATGGCGTGATGATCCAGCACGCGGGTGGCGACTCCTCGCCTACACCACGCCGCCATCAGCTTAGCTGCTGGCGGCGTAGTGCCAGACGTTCCAGGTGCGCACAATGAAGCGCCACCATCTGCCACGTGACTGCCGAAGCTGAGCGTAGCCTGAGTGGGTAGTTGACAAGTGGACTGGCCAGTCTGGCTGAACTGGCCGATGACAGCCAAGTTACAGAATCTGTGTCGAGAGGTACTTCTAAGAACGCCTCGCTGGGTAGGATTTGTCTTGTCAGATTGTGAGAATAACCATCTATAATGAACGGGATCTCACGTGTTGCGAATATGTGCTTTTTATTGCAGTTGCTTCTACATTAAAATTTGGGTTGGTTCTTAGAAACGAGCACTGCGACAAATAATTCCTCCTTAATGGCTTCCAGCTACTCCACCTTCCAGGCTTCCAGCTGCCACACATCCATTGCACCGGATTTGGGTGTCACCTGATGCAGCCTTCCAATCGGTGAAAAATGTTCGGAAATTAGCTCCACCTACGTAGGCAACACACTTGGGCACCTTACAAAAAGCCGGCAACAGCCAAGGCGGCTCTCACTGTATCCATGCATATTATCATCGTATTCATCGTATTTATGAAGCCATTGCTGGGTGGCACTTCGTAACGCTGTCGTCGGTTAGCAGGATGGGGAGCTGTCGTCGGTTAGCAGGATGGGGAGCTGTCGTCGGGTGGTAGGATGGGGAGCCGTCGTCGGTTGGTAGGATGGGGAGCCGTCGTCGGGTGGAGGCTCCCTGAACTCAGTCCCTGTGGGCGTCAGTTGAGACGCCTGCTCGGCGCAGCTAGAACAACAGCTCACAACAACAGCTCACTTCTAGATTTGCTATACCAACCGGGTGGGACGCATGCACCGAACCGCTGGACCTGTCAGAGGAACAACTGGACTCCACCCAGCAATGGGAAGACTGCGTCATTGCGTCGAAGTGCAGATAAGCTCGAGATGCGAGCAGCAGCGACCTCAGCTGACTTCAGGGCTGTCACGCTATCCGGTGTCAATCAGATAGCACGCTGCAGGAACAAGCCAAGCAGCAGTGAAGCGAGCTGAACAGCAATCAGTCTGCACCTGCTCTAGCGATAACAACAAGGCCGTGCAGCGGTCTGATCTGAACGCTATATGATGCCTCATTTTGACCAACTGCAGCACATCTCCACCAGCAATTAGCCGCTGGTGATCGCCTCCATGGTTCACGTCCATGTTTAGAAATACCACACCAACTGCTATCTGATGAGAAGGCATATATTACGCTGAAGTTCCATTACTTATAGCAGCCTGATCATCAGTGTCTGGATAATATGCAAAGACTCCGCCACGTCCAGTCTGGTCATGAGTAGACCGGCATTTCCAGCGCAGCTTTCTCCACTCTGGACGTGACAGCCGGCGAGCTCAGACGGAAGAGGAGAACCCGGTGTATACAGCAGCGTGCATACATCTCGACCTGGGCGACGTGTGTTTGCTGATGTCTTGAGGACATCAATGTCGTAACATCAGTAGTCGATGACTTCAGGAGTAGCTAACAGCTGATAATTTTGCCAGTTGGCTATTTTGTAGTGAAAATCCACTACACTGATGCATGCGCTTCTCTTGCCAACAAGTTTCACGTTTTTACAGATACAGATACAGACTTTGTATGGAGGTAATCCACAATGAACTTGTGGCTATTGCAACCTCGCGTTAATCAGATAAAGCAGCAAAGCAAAAAAAGGTCAAAATCACAGAACAGTTAAACCGGTGGTCATACATGTCATAATAAAATAAAATAAAAATAAATCAAATGCAGCAGGGCGAGCAGCAAATCAGTCGGGTACGGGCGGCACGTTAGACAGGTGCCGCCGTAGGTGGCAACCAAAGATCGGCACGGGATGCCGCATAAGCTTGCAAGGGTGGCAACGAGTTCTACATAAGTGGCGCTCTGGAGCTAAATCGCTTCTTCCCCATCTCAATGCGGGACCGGGGGACATACAAGTGATGGTCCTGGCGGGTGGTTCGGTCACAAATCTCCGCCACGGTGGTGAGATCACGAGCCAATGATTCTGGTTTACTATGACGGCGTATCTTGTGCGTGAGGCACAGGATGTGGTATCTGGCTATGTTCTCCGTACTGAGCCAGCCCAGTCTCCTCAGCAGATCCGAAGCATGGTCAAACTTTTTGCGGACGAAAATGACTTTTGCCGACTAGTTCAGAATTATTGTTTAATGCGAGATGGGATTTTTTTGGTTCCGTTACCATGCACATAAATACAGTAGCAGATTTGCGAGAAGACCAGGACATTGATCAGCGCGGAGATGACAGCAGGTGGAAGGTGCACCCTTAGATGTAATAGTCCACCCAGAACGCTTGCACGAAGCAAATCTACATGGCAAAATTTTAGTGTAGTGCCACCCATTACATTTTTTACCTACAGTGCATTTAAATGACGTAGCCAGAAGAGAGATATTCATGCATGCATACATTATTCATGATGCTATTTCTATGTAATGATGTTCGATGGAAGACAGAAAGCATTAGCAGAACATCAATAATACCATCAGATACACCGTATCGTAGGCAATAAAACATGCACGCGCTAGGACTGCCACATAACAGTTGTCTACACAGTGTTGCACATTATGTGCAACTTTGTGTGGATATTTCACTGCTATTCTTTACAAGACAAAATAAGTAAACTGTCTGAGAGCACTAGCACCAGTATCACTAGAGACTAGAGAGGCTTATAAGTAAGAAGCAAAACTAACTAACGTGCAACTCCAATGGCAAAGCATCTGATTCCACAACCTCGTGTAGCAAAACATGTTTCCTTACGTCACTAAAAGGGTGAGCAACGCTTTTTGTGGCATACACATGAATAAATAAAAATAGCAATTCACTACCAGAATAAAGTTTGTCATTCACTCTTTTTGAGGTACATCTTAGCCTTTGATTGCCACAACGATACTCAGGTGGGATGCTCTCAAATAATTCCTGCATTACATCTGTTGAGATCGGATATTCCTTTGGCTTGATCACAACAACATTACAGTAGACTCAAGTGCCACTTGGCATCACCACGTTGGCTCTGTACAGTTCCATGTGTGAGGAATCTGAATGGGGAGGAGCGAAGATATGTTCACACGTGGGACTGTACAAGAACCTCGGGCATGCTCAGAAAATGTTCAGATACGTTCCGGCGAATAAGACCATTTTGGTCGTTTCTAACAACGTGCAGCCTCAAAGAGCTAACGTTTAAGTTCCGAAGGTTCCACGAACTACCCTTAAAGCACTAGGAGCCATGGCGTCATAGTTTGATTACACTCTACACTCATTGAAAATAAAGCAAATTGCATGCTTTTCAATTTTCCTAGAGCAAAGGTGTGCCACATTTGGGTGGAGCGAGCCCATTGCATCTCAAGCTTTTGATAGTAATTAAGTCATATCACCATATAAGATCGAACTCCCGGCTATTTCCTTCTCCTTACTACAAATATATTGCAGCTAAGCTGGCAGATTGAACCCTCTGCTGCGGGCTCCGTACGTAGGCACGCATCAGAATCAGCAACTCCTGAACGCCCAGGTTTTAGGGGGAGGAGACCCGGCCACATTTGAAGTTCCTTTGCAGTCTAAGTCGTAATATTAATGCTACGCATTTGTCTTTTAAGAGTATGCGTCGACCCTGTGTGCCCCTGACCGCAGGTCCTGGCAACAGCGTACACCAGATCTTCATCAAAACCCTTATGTTTTATGGTTAGCGTACTATTTTTCAGCATATGCCCTTAATATGCTTCTTTGAGTTTGCAGATGCCTTCTGTAGCTAGCAAACACAAATGTCTCTTGATGACAAGAGGTCGGCACGACCACTATCAGTCGCCGTCCCGGCGGCCGTCGGCGCCGACGGGCACCACAATGGGCGCGAGAGGCGCCGACGGGCAGCCCTCGTGCCACTCACCTTGTTGCCGATCATGGCTGCAGGTGTCCGGGGTCCAGGTCGTGCCCGCTCGATCAGCCCGCACCACCGAGTGTCGCCGCGGCGACCTTGCCGTCGCTCATATAACTTCTGCCGCCAGTACGGCGCGGGAGGGGGGGTGCGGCCGCTGACCGGTCGGCGGGCAGGCGGCTGTGCTCACCGCCACCGCCGCCGTCTGACCCCGACCGCCGCGCAGGTGAGGTGGCCGGAAACGAGGATGGTTTTCCTCGCCGCCTACGCTCGGGAATTCCGCTGCGTCCAGGCGCTACTGACGGCCCGGAAGCCGCGTGTTTGCATTTGCACAAGACGAGAGCGTGACACCCCAGACGGGGACACACCGATTCTGTTAGAAATAGCACTACCTTGATGGCAGTTCAGGGGTCCAAATGAAGAGTTGATAATTACAGTGTTTTAAGTTGCACTGGTGAAGTGGTTAACATTTGGCTAGCATTTGGCTAGCATTTGGCTTGTACTCTCATTCTGTATTTCGATATTTCAATATCATCAAATTTGCACCAATCACAGATAAAGCGGAAGTAGAGAAGAGGTCAATTGCTCCTAACATTTTAAATAAAATAGTGCATTTTGCTTTACTTAGGTGTTAGATATTATATGTTAAAGCTTTGCATCGTTATATTATCCTACCAGACAATCTAGGGTGAATAGCAGTATTCTTCAATATCATGCCTACAGTCTATCAAGCTAAACGAACTGGGACACTAGAACCAATACAAATGAGGTCAAATTCATTACATTCTTGTATTCACCTTAATAGAACCCCTAGGAACACAGGTGGAAAAGCTGATTTCAAATTCCACACATATATTCCCCCGAACCATGATTAATACCGTCTCTGAAAGATAACATTGCAACCTGCAATCCAAAGATAGAAGGATGTCAACAAAAACATATTTCTGATGTTAATAGCTGATATTTCCCAAAATGTTCCGATTTGATCTTCAGAAGAGAAAAAAAACGGCATAATCCTGGTCATTTCTGTTTCTTATGGAAATTGAGAAAAAACTGCACAGTATATTTTACCACTTTAATTTTTCTCAAGATGAAAGGTTAATAGTCCTTGGCTACAAATTGCGCAAGTAAAGTAGACCGGGAGACAGCGCACCCAAGGACAACTCGCCAGATCACTATTAGGTCCGGCCGAAGGGTAACGAGAGTAATCCAATAAGTCAAGACCCAGGAGCGGGAGGAGAGAAGCAAACAGACCGTTATTGCTTGTTCGAGCCGTTATTGCACATATTCGAACCTGTCGCAGCGTAGCAAGTCCCGACTTTATCGCCTCACTCAGTACGAACCGATTCGTGCCGAGGTTTGTTGCTTTTGAGTCGGACCTCATACCTCGGAGGTATTAAGTTAATTGTGAAAAACATTGCTAAACACATAAATAGCTGTAAACGAACCTCCGGTCTTCCAGTGCCGAATTTTTGGGTACGTTGGATGCTGCAAAGGAAGCCAGCTTTTTGCCGAGTAATAATTACTCTTAATACATTGCATTTTATTCAATTCACCATGCGAGTGCAATATCTTTATGTAGACCTGCAGGACCAACGAGGATTTCAAGGAGCTCTCTGTTCCACTTAGCATGCATTGCCCGAAAATGGTTAGCACTTCGCCTCGGGATCGGAGCAAAGCGCAAGCGGGGCAAGTTTGACACATCTCATAATTTCGCAGTGTGTAAAAAAATAGCTAGAGGTGCGACATTTTCTACCAAGTCATAGCACAGAGAAGTTGTGTTGTTATCTTTTGGTTCTGCTCTGCCAATTATACGAGCATTGCTTCTTTTTAATATCGCGATTCAAACGTTACGTGGTGCACTTTGCCCTCGTATATCCTACCTTCCACGATATTTTGCCTTGCCCACATATGGATTTCTTTCTACATAAGGCAGTAACCAGGAAGATATCTGGGGAGTGCCGGTTGCATAGTATCCCTATAAGCTAGCTGCAGGATGAAGCGCTCGCCAATGGTGTAAGATGGACACTTCTTTGGAGCCACGATAGCAACCCTCCCTTAGCTTTCCTTGCAGGTCAGTGCTAGATAATCCAGTTCTGCATTTTGCGTAGGTTGTTTATGTGCATTCACTAAATGTGATTTATTTGCACTCCAGAAGTTACAGCCCAGTACATGGATTGGCCGTAGGTGAGATCAAAGCATACAGCTGGGAAACTTGGAAACCATGCATACAGCCATTAACGTGTAATCAGTCGTGCATTAACCCTCTCGTCTCTACACCTGAAATTGTGCACATGCTTGCGGTGAAGGACTAGTCACATATGGAGCCCCTTGGTTCCCCTAAAGCGTTGTCTGGCAACGTCTTCCTTGACCTCAAGCCAGGAAGTGGTGAATGTCATAGTGCATTTTTCAGGATGTACAAAACTCCACATCGCATGCCATCACACACATCCGGGCTCCACCAATCTTCCCGGCACGAAGCAGCAAAACGGGATCCCATGTAAATCCAGCAGAGTTTTTGTTCCTCGTTCATCGTAAATTGAAGTCACTCCAGACAATGGCGTAATCCCATTACGTCGTGTACTTCCGAGCGCCGCGTGAGAAAGCGCCCGAAATGCTTGGGAACATGTGATGTGGCTAAAAACGCTCGTCGTGTCGTTAGCATGGCAACCCGCCCCAGCTGCCGCCTGCTATTGCATTGATGAAGTGGAAGGGGCAGAGCAGTCGATTCAGTCTGGTTTTTGTGTGGCACCCTGAATTGTGTCACTTCGGGGTGGGTGAAAATCATGATGAGTGCAAGATGGACGCCAAGTAAGTGGAGACTAGTGTGGCTACGGGATACATTCAGGATGGGTGCAGAACAGGTTCAGGCCAGTTTGGTTTTAGGACGGTTTCATGACGAATGAGGACCATGCAAGTGACAGCATCTCGGAAATAAAATTTTGGAACTCTGAGTGCAATCTCACTCATATTGCGTGGTGAGCTATGCTATTCTAGGTAGTTCGTTGACATCAATGGATGCTTCTTTCGGAATACCGATAACTAGGTTGCAGGATAATCACTACTAACAAGCGAATGAACGGGGCTCCATTCGCTTATCAAGCTATAAAAGCATCGGTTTTTCACATCCTCACGTCCACAAATATAGCTGGCAAAATGACGATGTTCAAAAAGGTGAGGAACAACGCACTTCTACATTTTGTTGTACTTGGTATTGGTTTTTGGCAAGGCGTTCTTTCGGCCACTGGTCGTTTTCAATGTGAGACAAATACAGCGCGGTTGCAACAGTTATGTTCTCTTCCTTCCCACAGATGTGCATATTATATTCTTTGGTAGTGCCTACAAGTACACATGTGTTGCAACAGGTTGCAATTTAGGTATATAAGATGAAGGAAGCCACCATGCAAAAACGGATGCCACCATACCAGAAATGGACATGGGACGAAGACGTGAGGTTTTTCGCATGCTTCGTCTCGTTTTATGAGGTGCACACACCCATAGATTAACCAAATTATATAGGTCTCTTTTATCGCCTGTTTGCTTGCTTGCTATATTGATTGCTTCTTACTGTTTTCTTCGAGTTGATGTAACCCTAATATGAAGCAAATTGTGTAGAACCGCAAATCGATGCATTTAGCATTGAAAATGGACGAATAAAATCCGAACGGTGTCCTGAAATAGCAGGTGAACTGGCTCATGTAACAGCTTCTTCTGCCACCCGGATAATTATATTGCAGACAGCTCAATTTTCGGAAGCCTTGAACCCTATAATCACCCAATTAAGAATGCTTGGTAGAGGAAGACTTCATTGTCATAAGTTTTGCTCATTTGGAGAGCACATTTAGTACCTTAGATAAGTATTCTTAAAGGTCCTTCTCATTGCGCTCATCGATGTTTGCTCAAGGAAATCCAATTTGGTCTTAGACTTACTCCTACCTCAATAGTTATGTACAACTACTTGAACTATAAAAGAGTTGACACACATTGGTGAGAACATAGTTGTGCTCATGGAATGGAATGCATGAAGCGATTTGCTTGTGCGCCATTTTAATCACGTCACAATGTCATAAAGTCATAAAGTGATCAAATTTACTAAGAGCCACAAGGGTCCATCCAGATTAAGTCTGTAAAGGGAAGATACGATAACCCTGGCAAAAAGACACTCATCGCCCAAACCGACACCACATCCATAATTCCAAAGAATCTATCCACTAACATCCCACACTCATTAATGTCTATCTACCTTACCTGTACAGCCCTAATTACTCGATTCCATGTAACACATGTGGCTTGAGTGCCATACCAATAATTTTCAGACTCCATCCATGCCTGCTTAAAGGGGCCTGTACAGTGCACACCTACTTAGCATAAATCTCAGCCCATCCACCACTCCCTGCACGTCGTTATGCCGTTTCGCATTGCTGCTGCCGCGTCGCACCGAGCGGTGCAGCGTCTCGATCAACGGGGACGGGATGGCAACAACAGGGTCGATACAGCCATGTCTCGAAAAGTGCATAAAGATGGGCTCTTGCACCCGTGTGCAAATCTTCCTGCAAGCACATGCAAGCCTCGTCACATTTCAAGTAGTTGTTGGAGGTTGCATTCAGTAGATGTAAAACACAATCAGCTTATTCTTGGGAGGCAACATTGCTAATTCAATTCTTATCCCTCGGCCCCGTTCAATCGTAAATAAGTATCGGCAAACGAGAATATACTTGAGGGTAAAAATTACCCCTAATTTTACTGAAGATATTCTCAGATTTTGAATACTCAAAAGTAAATTACTAGTTTTGTAGCACCGAACAAACATTTTTGAACGTGAATACATTTCGTTTAGGACCGAATGCACGGGAGTCGGCGCCCAAGTGGTGCCAAGAGCTTATAAATTCATGTTAGGTGACTGGCATGTGAAGCGAAAAATTTTAATTGAAATATGCATATTGAAGTTTGCATATGGAAAGTCTGGCATGAAAAAGCATTTGCTCTCTTCACTTGTTTCTTAAAAGCCCCGCTCATGATACCTAACTTTTAAAAAAAAATCCGGTTTCTATCGACCAATGCGCGAGACCAGGACAAGCTTCTAGTTCGCAGTGCCATGCTGGCATCTAATTGTATTAATATCCGAAAGGTTTTGGTACCGTAAGATAGCCGAACAGCTATGTAGTATCTATATATAGTATCCTTATCTATATATAGTAGTATCTACACATGTAGTATATATATACATTATCTTGCAGTATAATGCAACAGTCAAATATCTGCATCACCTCATGGCAGGATGGCTTTGTTTCTACTGTGGCTTTACCTTCTGAGCAAATAATCGGTCTGTATTGACAAATACGACAAACAGGTACGCTTCCGATTTTTAGTGTCTAAGTCCGCATCTAATGTCGATCCCATCCCGATGTTTGTGCTGTTGTTGGATAGCCAAATAACAATGGTATTACTCAACAGGATGTTTTTCTTAGCTTCCCTTTTCTGAACCCACATGCAAGCATTTCATTAAGAGGCCGTCGCAATCAGCTACCGTAGCAGTAGTACAAACACTGCCACTGGAGGCGCTAGTTGTCCCGCTGACCGTAGCTGAAAATAAAATAAAATTATTCGGTATTGTCCATCATAGCCTTGGCGTTCTGATACCCACAATTATTCGTGCATACTGTGGAAAGTCATATAATTTAATTGGTCATCAAGGAGTCTTGAGAATCCATTGCAGCTTCAATCAAACAACACTGACTGTTTAGATATGAACTTCATACATACACCCAAGAAGTGTTCGTGTGAACTGCGAAAATCGATGTACCCAGAGAAGGTCACGAGCGCCAGTGTTCACGGCCCTCTTCATTGCATGGTAGTCACGGCCACATAGACGATTCCAATCCCTGCTCGGGTCTTAGCAATGTTCCGTCTCACAATGAACGCTATTAGTATGTCTGACTGTGCATTGTACCATCAACTTGCAAGTCCGGGAGACTCTGCAGAACGTTGTGAAGAGCATAATTTGAAGCAGCTCTGCAATAATGCACCTGAGCACGCGAGAGATTCTCAGAAGGGTGACTTGAAGCAATAGCGTTTCCATGACGACACAGCCCGTTGGACAAATGGACACGCATACGCTCACCTGCGCATACCTGCCTAATAATTACCATCTTCGTTCGCGCACGCGTGCAAGCTGCAAGTTACAACAAGTTATGTGAGAGGCCGCAAGAAGACAATCTCTCATTCGAAATATCTCATTAACAGCGAGTGTTTGTGGAAGCCGATCGAGCTGGGGTTGCGCGAGTCCTTGAGCCAAAATCACCTCTATTTGATACTTAGGAGCGGAAGGCCGCACTCGTCAATGTGATGGGAGTGCCAGAGGCGGTGGGACGTATCGCCGCAAGGGGCGCTGCACCGAGACGGCGATTTGTCGGTGCCATAGTAGCTGGCGTTGGCGACAATTTGTTGTCACTCACGTGACTCATTTTGTCCGACGCCTGGTCAGCTGGGAATTGTGCTGCTCGGTGCACAACTACGTCACGGATTTTGGATCGGCGGCGAGAAAGGCTTACGTTGATTTTGTGATCAAAGGCCATAGGGTCAAAGGTGGGCGCGCCGCTGAATTTTGGTACTTGCGCCCGCGCCCCTGCGCCGGCGGCGATGCCCACCTGCGCCCGCGCCGCTGCGCCGCTATTTTTGACCCCTGCAGTTGCGCCCCGCGCCGCTGCGCCGCTATTTTTGGCCCCTGCAGTTGCGCCCCGCGCCACTGCGCCGCTGCGCCGCTGCGCCGTGCGCCGCTATTAATTAAGTATGCCTATACAAAAACTATGTGCAGTGCCAAAGTTTCTACCTATTTAGCCCCCAAAAAAAACAGTTTTAGGCTATAAAAAATGTCATTTTTATTGAAAATAACTTATAATTGGCATCACTGTTACCTATATTCACATTAAAGATTAAACTATGGCCCGTGAGCTATATTGCTCGGCCGGCGGTAAATTTAGCCAGATTGGCCCCGCCCACTGAGTCTGAGTTTCCTCTTCCTCCTCAGGATCCTCCAGAGGCACCTGAGTCATCCTCCGGTCATCTGTCGCAAAGTGTAATCTGCCGCATGGTTAGTATAATTACTTATAATACTACACGTAACAGGTAGTCAGGTACATATGTGTTTTCCGCGTCGGATTCTTAGGTCGTCTTTTATCGCTCGCTAAAGCTGGGCAGCGGCGCGGACAGCGGCGCGGATTTTTGACTTGCGCCGCGCGCCGTTGCGCCGTTTTTTTTAGAATTCGCGCCGGCGCCGCTGCGCCGCCGGTTTTCAAGGTGCGCCGCCGGCGCAGCGGCGCAGCGGCGCAATTTACGTGCGCCGTGCCCACGTTTGCATAGGGTACCATGAAATTCCCGAAATACGACGTCATTCCGCCTAAAAGTGGCTACATTTTAGCTGTTTGCAACATTTGCTCGTGCGAAAAATTTTCCAAATGATTTTTCGTGAGCAACGAATATCAGCATTTATCGACCTCTGGCTGTACCTCCCTGGCTGCCTCTGGCTGCCCCACCCCCCATCCTAGCAATTACAAATACATACGATGAAACGAGAAATTTCGAGATTTTCGAGATTCGAGATTTCGAGATGATCCGATAGTTTTTTGTATTGCATCCCATAGCGTCCTATGGCGTAGCATAGCAAGCAACGCAGGATCAATATGGGGTTCGGGATTTTGGGGTTCAAAGCAATTTGCGGCCCTGTGGGATAAACATGACCGCCTGATCCAAAATCAGCGCACAAGTACCCTAGAACCAGCCTTGACCCACATTAATCGGATGTGCGTGTATTGACTCTATTTGCGTGTATGGTCACCAAAGGACAAATGTCAGTTCAACAAAGATGGTTTAAACTATTATATATGGTAACTTTGGATGCTCAATTCCAATTCAGCTGTCATTGTTATCTTCTAGCGCTCAACATCATGTGCTTATGACTCAAGGATCAAAACCACATATTGACAATCCATGACTTGACATGATCTGCACAGGAGCACGTTAATGCAATTGGATCATGCCACTCCCAATGGACTTCAAGTTGAGTAGC